>MU227982.1:1321641-1335721 GCA_018584345.1 Thuja plicata | reverse complement strand
GGTGGTGGGGATGGTGGTGGGGATGGTGGGGATAGGGGACGGGGGAGAGGAGATAGAGGACGAGGGAGAGGAGATGATGGAGGAGATGATCCCGGGCCTGGGGGAGCTGGTGGTGCTGTTAGAGCAGGTGGCCGGAGTGGCGGAGTGCGCAGTAGAGTTGGTCTTTCGCAAGCCTGTCCATTTTAGGGTGTCTACAATCTTATTTTCACATGATTCCAGAACTGTGGCCTCATGCCTTTTAGATAGATCTTCATCCTATCGCTCCATATTGTGTAGTTGTCTCTTGTGAGCTTATGACCTTTCTTGTTCATCATTAGATCTTGCCCTTGAGCTATTATGCTTTTACCATAAAGAAGACCTAGGCTTTGATACCAATTGTTAATACTATAAGGTCCAAGATTACTGAGAGGAGGGGTGAATCAATAATTTATCAGATCTAAAACTTTTCACAATTCATTCAACATCATAAACCATGTTCATCAACTTTAAACTTTATGCATGCAATAAACAAAGTAACCAAACAATCCTCCACATAAGAAAAAAAATAACACCAGTATTTTATCATGGAAAACATGACTAAGGAAGAAAACCACGGTGGGTATTAGCACCCACAAATATTTGCACTCTTCTGAAATTCACCCTATAAAGGCCTAGCCCTGTTAGGAGCTTACAATGATGCCTGATTAGGAGCATACCCTGTTAGGAGTCACCTAGTTAAGGGATTTACCTGTTAGGAGTCACCTAGTTAAGGGATTTACCTCTGGACCTGTTAGGAGCTTTAACCTATTAGGAGTAACCTTGTTAAAGGATTTAAATACTAGTTAAAGATTCATCTAGTTAAAGGATTTACAAATCAGACCTGTTAAAGTCTACTCGATTAAGGGATTTTCTTGCTGAAACTATTAGGAATCAACAAGTACAATAATCTGGGTGTAGCAAGCCTCCTCTTCTTGTTCAGATACAATTAATAAAAATACTTCTTCTTCCAAAAAATCTTCTCTCTTCACTCAACCACACTTTGGCATCCACGATCTACACTTGTATAAAGCATTGATTTACAAATTTATACATTATATGATCATTAGGGAAATTAACCACCTTAAAAAATATACTAAAATCTTTCCCACTCAATTCTTAAACCCTAAAATGTATTACCAATCTAGAACATTCAATTGCAACTTCAAGTTGGCCTTCAAATCCATCGCACATTGATTTAAATCAAGAAGAGTCAAACCTTTTTGACTTATTTAACACGCTTCCAAAACTTGATTAAATTTGATCACCTTGAGAAATGAAATAATAGTTAATCATTACAAATTTGTTATGACATGACACCTGGATCATAGAAACATCCACTGCAACTGATTGCATCACCACCACGCACCAATCTAACACCAACTGCTCAAAATGGTTCAAAACATTTAGCTATTAGGCATAGAATGATCTTTCAATTTAAATGATGCCTTCTGATACTCCAATCCTTTTTCTTTCATAGGATTAACAACATATCTTAGTCAAGAGAAACCACACCAATCTGATAGAACAATCAAATCATTCACTATATGTTCTTTTGTCTGCATTATTTCTCTTCAATCAATCATAACTTGCTCCATGTTTGTTACCAGCATATGCGATCACAAAGAATGCATCTAGAGAAATCCCTGAGTCTCCAACTACGATCACACACTCCAATTCAAATTGCAAAACATAATTCATCTATACTCATACTTAGCAGTACATCAGGAACACCGTCAACAATTACAACACCAAGTTGACATCAATGACAACATACTAACTAATCTTCCTATCATCAAACTAGTACCAAGAAACACTCAAAAATATCTACATCAGTTATGGCAACACACATAACTCTATGTTTGCATTGATTTGTAAAAAATATAAGGATTGTTGAAATATTTCAGTGTGTGCCACCTAACAAAGTTTTCATCAACTAATGTTAGTTGAGATTGATAGAGATTATCAAGGGTCATGCATGTCAATTTACATAGTTTATCATATCCTGCAATATACATAGCTCTTAGTTAGGATTTTTCTCAAGAAGGTTCATTTCCTCTAGGATGGAGAGAAGACTCGTTAAAGTTAAGATTGTCTTTATATCACTTAACCTACAAAGCAAGTCAACAAATTTGTCTATTGTGTGGCGATTTTCATACATTACTCCAATCAAGGATTGATATTTTGAATAAAATCGATGTGTTGGTCCATCCAAGGAGATCCATGTGGTATCAGCATCCTTAAGAACCTTGTTCCCATCGGTTATTCCATTGAAAAAAATGAAATTCTAAAACTTTTTGGGACTTTGGTAGAAGTATGAGTAGAGCTATTTGACTAAATCTTCAAAATTTGTTACTAGAGCATACTTGCTCACAATTTTAAAAGCTAGATTCATTCTGTGAGCCATGCAGTGAATGGCAGTCATTTAGGGTGAAAAAGAAGTTTGTAGCTTTATGCAAATACCATTTTGATGACCTTGGATTACTAAAGCTCCACTCACTCCTACACATACCAACATTTTGACAATCACCAAGTCATCTATACCTGCATTTTCAATTAAAGAACTCTTAACTAGTTGAAATAGAGTTTTTTTTGTCACACTCTCCTTGATTTTAGTAACAACTAGTAGATGAGGTTTCCAGACATGATTTTGTGTAATATAAACATACATTCATACCCGAGCCATATTATCTATTGTTGTAAATTTGCCCAAATACATTGCAATAAAGTCTGACTCTGTTATTTTTCTTTATATCTTGTTTTTCAACCTCAACAAGACAACTTTCCCATTCCCATGAACTTTTTATTGACCAATGACTGTTAGGATAGTTATAAACTTTCAAAAAGTATAATAAGTTCAAAGTTTTAGAAGTTTCTTATGAATAATTGATTCACCCCCCTCTCAGTTATTCAATATGTTCAACAATTGGTATCGGAGCTTGGTCCCTTGCAGATAGAGCTTAACCACTTGAGGGAGATCTTGGTTGTTTGAATAGATGGAAGGAGGAAACTATGTTGATGAGGATTGACAAATCATGATGAGTGACATTGGGAGTATCGAGTCAGAAAATGAGGAGTTGAAAAAAATCTTGAAGGAAGTGAATGCATGATTAGTGAGCTAAGGGATCAAATCCAGAAGTTTAAAGCAAGGCATAAGGATGTCAGACTGGAATTAAAAGAATCAAAAGAAAATGTGGCGTAATTGGATAAGATGTTGAATGATAAGAAAAATATTGAGGAATTCATCAAAGATGGATTAAAGTAGAAAATGGAAGGTTGGAACCGAAGAGGAATTGAAGCTCACCATAGAGGAGTGTTAATTGTTTCAAATGTGGTCATATTGGTCATTATGATAATATATGTAGATCTAGTGGTGCTTCCTTAAATACTAGAGAAATGAATAATGTTTCAGTTTCAAGTGAATCTCAGAAGATTAACATGATATAAAAGAAAGAAGATGTTGGTGAACTAGAGTTCCCTGTGGTATCAGATCTCGGTACTAGATCTTCTAGTAATTGAGTTGAATGCTTTGGCTCAGGGGGAGTATTAAATTGCTATATTAGTCACTTCCCCTGCTCTAATACCAATTGGTGAACATGTTGAATAACTGAGAGGGGGGGGGTGAATTGGTTATTCATAAGAATCTTCAAAAACTTTTAACTAAACTGGTAAAACACATAAACTATGTAAGTCCAAACACCAAAAGTATACAATTATAGCAAAAAATGTAATTCATAAGTAGAATCTATGACCAAGCACCAAAATTGAACGTATTGAACATGTTATGTATAAAACCAAAACTACTAATACTTTATTGACAATATACTAATAACCATAATTGTCCAATTGATACCGCCAAACACTAACTGATATTGCCAAGTAGTTGGTATGAAGGTTTTGACATTAATGAAAACAATGCCAACAACATATCAATATGTATACCATAATAAAACTCATTTCTGGGTAGTTTTTCATAGCATGCCCTTTGCTCAAAATATAAAAAATAACACTTAATTGAACAACTTTCCCAGTTGTTCTACTGCCATTGCATTTCCAAAAATAGCTTCAATAGAACCTTTACATTCTGCAAGCTTCACCTATCTTTTAAAATGCACATTATATTCTAAGGCATCATTAACATGATGTCATTTCACCTTTTTTCCATCTTTTCTTTAATTTTTCAATTCCATCTATGATTTGTTTTTCGTAATCTTTACCGATGTGCTTTTCTATGGTGTCAAGTTTTAGTTGCAACCTCTTGTCCTTTTTTCGTAAATTACAAATCTTACCCCTGCATTCTATTAGAGGCTCACCTTTCTTTGGATTCTCCCTTGGTTAAATGAATGGATACTTTGACACTTAATCAATTTGAAAATTCCTTGACATATCCCACTCCCGATCCATTTTTATTTGGACTTTCCTTTCCCCTTCTATGCATCATCATCATCATCATCATCATCTATGACATTGTCACCCAAGTCAATTAGCTCATTCCCACTACCCTAGGTATCTACCACAAATTATTCTTCAAGCTCATCGTCATCTAATATATTAGGTTCCTCGCCTTCTTCAATATTTGGTGAAGGTTGTGAATCTTGTAGTTATACTTGTGATGATGTACCTTCATCATTTTGACCACAAACATTGGCAAAGTACAAAGTTAAGGTTCTACATTTTTTTGTCCTCTCTTGGCCTTCGCCACATTTAGGAGTCTCACCCTTCTTTATGTTTGACATCTCCAATGAAATAAAGGTTGTAAAAAACTATCTACTTGTTTAAGAAGCAATGATAAACTATAAGATTCATTGGCCCTAGGGCCTACAATCTAGATGTTTGAGGTCTCCCCACTCTATAAGAATGAACTAAAAATTGCAAATAGATTGAGATAAATAATATTATAACACTTCAAAAAAAATGACCACTTATGTTTAGATTCTTAGTGAGTAGCACTAGTATTTAGCAATGCAACAATAGTTGTTCCCGATCTGAAACTTGGCTATTGATCCAAAGTGAGAGATCAGAACTGACCAAATTGTGTTAAAATAAATATGATCTTTGATTATATTTATACCAATCCATATTTGGAGAATTTAGTGGGAATTTCAAATAATAGATAGGTATAAGTGGTGAATCCCACTTAATTCTGACACTTCTTATATAAATGTACGGTGAATTAAGCCTCGACAAAACATATACGTTGTAACTTTCTAGCCAATTATGGTCTGTCCATTGGGATGGATTTATAATAAAATTGGTGAAATCAATCCTCCCACACCATTGAATGATTAATGGTATTGGTGAATATGGCGGTAAATTAATACACTCTTTCAAAAAATGATAGGCGAATTGGTTATGTCGATTAAGACACGCTTTTGAAATTGCAAGTAAAAATATTAACTAGATTGTTTGGAAAATGTAGATTCTATTGGCGAAGTCTTTATATTGATACAATTAATTAATTATAATGATGGGTGAATTGAAGTGCATTTGACCAAATATTTATAAAGTCGAGGCGATCTGGCTACCTCGTTCGGTCTCACTTATTTGCCAATTCTTGAAATGTCGATATGAAATATTCATCAATTGGCGAATATTTGCAATTAAAGTTTTCCTTGCTCATGAGTCCATTTCCATAACCTTTTTGTGAATAAAACCATATATATGCTTATATTCATTGATGATTGCACATGATACACATGGATGTATTTTATGATCAAATTCAATTTTGAAGTGTTTGAGAATATCAATATTTCAAAGCCCACATAGAGAAGCAATCCAAGAAAATGATTTACCATTCTTATGCTTGCTCTAAATTTTCCCTCTTTCATCTATAAGTTATCTTCTTTCTTTTCTAGCTAGATCCAAACTTTGGTGTGTAGATTTAATTAAAATTTTACATGGTATCAGAGCTCTATAATTTTTATAACTTCTTTGGTTAAGAAAACACTGTCAAACTTGAATAAGGAAATATAATATGATAAAACCAATGCACATTCGAAAGGCATAAAATTGAAACGATAAATCTCCCTCAAAATCAAAAGCTTTCAAATTGTTTGTCTTAATGTTTGTGTATCGAATCAAGGAGAAAGGTGCAAAAATTTGGTACAAACATGGTAGTGTCTTACAAACCCTAAAGATGAAGGATAAACTCAACCACAAAACCCCTAGAATAAATATAAGGATTTTTAAAGGCCCCCTTAATCTTAAATAGAAACCAATGGTTTTTCTAGGCTCCCTTAACCTGAGAAATGAGTTTTAAAAAGGCTCCCATAACCTTATTAAATGAGCAATACACCACCTCTCCCGCCACAACATCCTCCACTTCAATTTGAAAATCATCCACCTCAATGGGATAAATAAGGGAGGAAACCAATAAGCACATCAACAAATCCTTGATCTTTCCCATAATAAAGATCTCCACCTCGATAAGAGACATCACCACCGCTAAAGGAGACATGAGAAAAAAGATCAAAGAAGGAACATAACAGGCTCTTAACAAAAAAATAACCAGGAAAAGAACTAGAACCCTCTTAACATAAATTACCAAGGTCTTCCTTTCCTAAATAGAAGAAGATACCCTTAACGAGAACACAAGTCTAAATCCAGCCTAGACAAGGTCAAGGCAATTATTTAGACTTAAACAAAGAAAAACCGAAACCAAAATGGCTATGAAGGAGGACAAAACATCCGTACCCAAAAACCATAGAACCTCTAGAGAACCAAAAAAATCCAGCAAAAATGAACACTAAGGTAGCTTCCAACTTCCAAAACAAATAAGGCTAAGAGTAGAAGTACGACAACTCGAATACCATCAGCCAAAGCACCCACTTCCACATGATCAAAATCAGCTCCCAAAACAAAGAGAATTCAACAAACCCCTAATAGGGGATGCACCCAAAGTGATTCAACCACAACCATCCATTGCCAATAGATAGGGGAAAAGTCACATCACCACCAAAATACAGGTGGCTAAAAGCAAGACCAGGATCCCCTACAAATAAAGGAGAAAGGAACACAAACAACTCCAACAACAATACATAACAAGTTGTAGGGAAAATGGAGACCGACATGCACAACTCTTCTCCTCTTGAAAGCATATGCAAGGAACAACAATGAGCAGAGCATAGAGTAGCAGCAACGACGAGCAGGGCACAGTGGATAAAGTAGCATTAGCAAGCAGGACAACAACAACTCAAGCTCTAGGGTTTACCAAAGCAACAAGGTATGATCCACGGGTTTCCCTGATCTTTCCCTTTGCGTATTCTTTGTTTTCCCTTTCATATCCTATTTCTTGTTTTGAAATATTTATATGTAAAGGCTACATTCACATAAACCTTCTACACTTTATGTGTGCTTCTCAAAAACAAAAACCAAAACCACATAAATAGTAAACAATAAACCCTATTTACCCAAGTATGGAGGGTAAAGATGGAGAAGACAAGATAGAATATAAGGATCCCCAGATAGTAGAACAAGTTTCCAAGCATATCACACCAGGTGATCAATCAGAGATAGAGGAATCTCAACCAACTGAATAGGTTCCCAAGCATATCATACCAGGGGATCAGCCATAGATAAAGGTATTACAACCAATCACAGACACACCACACATCCATCAATCAGAGGAACAAATATTTAGGCATATCACACTAGGTGATCAATCAAAGATAAAGATATCACAACTAGTCATAGATACATTGCACATTTCTCAAACAAATGAACAGTTCATCAGGCATATCACACCAGGTGATCAATCAGAGATAAAGATTCTATAACCAGCCATAAGAACACTACACACCTCTCAATTAGCTGAACAAGTACTCAAGCATATCACACCAGGTGATCAATCAAAGATAAAAGCATCAAAAACAGTTCTAGACACATTGCATAGTTTGGGGCCTAATAGTAACTCAATTATAGCCCAAGGGAATAGCCTCCTGCAAGACTTTGTCCTGGGGATGAACCAACAAGGGGGATTTCTAATACTCCTGGGAATGTTCTCCTCTACTGGATTTTCTCAATCAATTCTGGAACTACCACAAGCAATCTTCCACAGGGTTTGTTGGGCTTCCCCCAACTCAACGCATTGCCCACGAGAGGAAACTATATCTATGTGAACACGAAACAATACAAAGGCATAATCAGAAGAAGGAATGCTAGAAAGACCAAATATGCTAAGAAGGGTAAGTTGACAATTATTTTTCCAAGACCGGTAATAAAAAAAATTAGTCACTGAGGTCACCAAGGTCATACAAATGAGACAAAGGAAACATATCGAAAATGACAAGAGTACAGTAGAGGTACCTCAACCGACAAACATAGTAGAAGACAAGAGGTCAAACATCTACAGTCCCACAAAAATGCCTGTCTTGGTTCCCAGACATGTACATCAATGACCTAGTACTCGTGAAAGAAAGGTTGTTGGCATTAGAAGAGAAGAGTCATATGGACGACATGAAAATGAGAGAGATCAACAAAAGTAACTGGAAGTTAATGAAAGAGGTCAATACTCAGAGAGATCAAGTTCAAAAACTACAATTCAACCTGGAAAAAGGGGATTACGAGCTGACTTTATTGAGGAAAGAATTAAGGGAGAAAAAAAAAATCAGTAGGAGATATGGGAGGAGGAAATGGTAGAGGCAGGGATGACAATCCCCAAATTAAAGAAATACAATCTACCATGGCCGCAATGGAACAAAAAGGGAATTAGATAAGAGAACAAATAGAAGAAGTCAAGTCATGGACCAACATGGTAAGGGGGACTACAAATACGCACAATGAAGCCATTGAAAACAAAATAAGGAGTTAGATTAGGGAAGAAAAAGAGATAAGTCAGAGGGTAGAAAACCTCATCATCAAAGGGTTGAGAGACTACGGAGAACAAGAAACCACAAAAGAACTAATAAAGGACTTCCTTAGAGACCAACTATAGTGAAATGGAGTGGTTATACAAACATAAAGAATCGGAAAGTGGACAAAGGGCTGCAAGGATAGACACGTAAGGGTGACGTTGAAGAATATAGAAGAAAAAAACAATATTATGAGAAATGTGAGGTTTCTCAAAGGAACACATATCTACCTTGATGATGACCTTACCATAGCCCAACAAGAAGAAAGGAGGAAAGAATGGGAAAAAGTTAAAACAACAAGAGAAAGTGGAAAATGGGCATGGCTGCAAAACGGGAAGGCCCATATTAATGAAAAAATAACACGTGATAAATAGGAACTCGGGCCCACCCTGGAATTCTTAACTGTGGTTAGTTGGAATTGTAGGGGCTACCCATGGAGGAGAGGACCTAGGTTAGGGCCCATAGCAAGAGGCAAAGATATTATCCTACTCACAGAGACACATGAACATGATGACTGCAAGGTTCCAGAGTTTGAGGGTTACAAGAAAATCTCATTATGGAATGAAAGGACATAAAATGACAAAGTACATGGAGGTATTATCATCTTGATTAAAGTAACATGGGGCAAATTTGTCAACATGGAGAAAGAGGATGCAAATAAACAATATATCTGGATAAAAATAACAGAAAATCAGGTTTCTATTCAGGTGGCAGCATGCTACTTTTCTGCTAAAGGATCAAAATTCTATAAGAAGATGCACCTAGACCATAAAGATCCATTTGCCTCACTCAATAAGGACATTTCTACATTCAGCGCCTTAGGGGAAATTTTGCTCATAGGGGATTTTAATGCCAAGACATTAAATAATCAGACTCTCAATCATGAAAGAGGGTACAAAGAAAACAATGATCTGATATGGTTAGAGGAAGAGGGGGTCTAGCTTTGGGAGAGGTCATTGCGGGATGACAAAGGCAAGGTCAATCATTTCGGGGCAGAATTATTGAGTATTTGTTGCCTCCACAACATGGTCATCTGCAATGGGGTGAAGAAATGACCCAATTTAGGAAACATCACTTTCAAAACTTACAACGGGCAAAGTGTACTAGATTACATCATCTTCTCTCAAATCTACACCTCAAAGATATTGGAGTTTGAGATAGGAGAATGCCCAATTGGTCTAAACTCAGACCATAATCCGATTTCACTCAACTAGCAACACCCATAAAAGAGCAAGGAAATGTTCAACAGATACACAAGGAAAGAAAAGGTCCTCTAACTAGCAGGATCCTAATGACACATGAAAATCAGGAAATTTTAAGAAACTCTCTTAGTAGGATATCTAACATTCAACAAAGGAACTCAAATGCTGCCAAACAACACCATGTGGACAAAGATAACCTCATCTCTATCATCAACAAGGCACTCGAGGATTATAAAATATCTAAACCCAAAAGAAGTAATAAGAATACATTTCTGGCTAACCCATGGTTTGATGATGAATGCAAGAGGGAAAAAAAGCAATATGAGAGGTCATAAGGATACTGAAAAAATTAAGGAGTATAATAAGTTGCTAAGATAGAAGAAGGAACAATATGTGTGATGACATGTAACTAATTAAATGTTTGATAATGTTAAGTTGAAGATAATGCAAGACATTAAATCAGTTAATGGTTTATATTATCATTGATGTCAACTTGATATCATCTGTATGGTCATATATAAAATGCCAAAGACTTCAGAGAATCAATGGAACAAGGTTATGCTTTCATAAATGCATAAAAGTTAAGTATTCACTAAGTGACAGATAACACCGACAGAGTGCACACCATTGATAAAGACAAAGAAGAAAAGTCACAGTGATACCCGACAAGCAGAAGATAGTGTTGCCCGAAGAAGCAAACCATAGTGATACCCAACGAGCTGAAAATAGAGTTGCCCGACGGACAGAGATTCTGAAGCTGACTGGAGTCACACCGACAAAACTGACAGTTGTAACCGACGACTAACTGAAGAGTTAATCGATGGAACAGAGAGTTCAGAAAATGATAAAATATCTAGCTGGCAAGAGCTAAAGATAGACTTAACTAGTTGTTTTATTTGTTTTATTCGACCAGAGCTAAGTGATTGGTTTAAAGAAGATTTGTACAGTTGGCATAAAGATAACTATGAGATAAATCAAGAGTTATGCTTTAAATTAGATTGCTTGGATTGTTTTTTACGCCAAGAATCAAGAATCAAGAATCAATGAATATTATGTCTATATAAGAGACAAGCTTAATTCATTTCCTTAACACATCACATTCACGAAAAAGGGATTAAGGGGAGTGAATAGAAAAAGGATGCTGAAGAGAAACTAATGAAGAATTACTTCATGCAGTACTGATCAATCAAGCTGAAGGAGAGCTAAGGAATTCTGCAGACACCGATGAACAGTGAGCACAGCATCACAGAGAAGAAAGTATGGAGTACAAAAGAATTGAATTGATACATTGATCAAAGAGGTAATGTACTTAAATAGATCTAAAAATCTACAATTCAAGTTGCACTAGAAATAGGTCATTTTGTTTTAGTTTAACCATTGAAGCATCAAATCTCTTAACAGAGCAGGACTTAACAATCATCTATATATTGAGGTACATCCCAAGGAGTGCCAAAAAGGTTGATTCATGAAAGTAGCATTGGATATGCCCAATGCCTATTGACGGTCTAAGAGAGAGGCTGATTCAAGGATGGTAATATTAGATGCCCGATACTAAGTGACAACCTATATGTGTAAAATCCTCTAACAAGGTCACACCTAACAGTGTGTTTGTAACCTTTAACAAGGTTGGTTCTTAACAGGGCTCACTTTAGAAGAGTGAAAATTTGGGGTATCGGTCCCAGGGGTTTTTTCCCTTAACAGGGTTTCCACGTTAAAATCCAAGTGTTATGTGTGTATGGTTTATTACTTTACTGTTTTACATTTCACATTTGCATTTCTGGATTTAGCGGTATACTCTACACATTTACTATATTTCGGTAAATAGTTTTATTGCCTATCGGTAATCAAGGAGAATAAGGACAGACAAAGAAAACCGACAGACAATTAATTAGTATAAGTATCTCATGGCATGCATCTTGTAGGGACATAATAATCTGAGGTTTATTTGATTGGTGGTTAAGATAAGGATAAGTTTTTGAGGCCACTGATTCACCCCCCCCCCCCCCCCCCCTCAGTTATTTCTAACAATTGGTATCAGAGCTTGTGTGCTTAGAAGGAAGGTTTTAAGACCTAATTCAAAGATCACAAGATGAACAGACGAGATGTGCCCAAGTTGAACAAAGATAATTTTGTCTCATGGAAAAGCAAGATAAGACTCCACTTATCAGGTATTGGTAATGATGTCACTCAATTCCTTGAAAATGAATATGTGTTGTCCATAGGAGCACCAACAATTGAAAAAATGAGAGAAAATCATGAACATAATGGCATGATGATAGAGCTTGCTTCCTCACTCTCTGATGCTGAATTTGAAGATGTCAAAGAATGCAAAACTGCAAAGCAGATGTGGGACAAATTGAAGCTTGTACATGGTGGTGACAAAAATGTTTTGAGAGTCAAGGCAGAAAGCCTTGGAGGAAAGTTTGATGATCTCAAAATGAAAGAAGAAGAAAACATCACTCAGTACAGCACAATAATTAAAGAGGTAGTCAATGCTATCCGAGGATTTGGAGGTGTACTAGAAGAAGATACAGTGGTAAGTAAAATTCTAAGAACCTTGCTACCTACTTATGCTATTAGAGTTTCTGCCATTCAAGAAATGAGAGCAGTAGCAAACAATATAGTTACTCTTGATAGTTTAATTGGTAGACTGATTTCATTTAGACGAATAACTTTGATAATAGTGTCTTACCAAACTTAGAGTTGGCATTTAAGTCCTCTACGAAGATAAGCAAATCAAGTCATAGACACTCATCTAGAAAAGATGGTGATAGTGAAAGTGAAGAAGATGATCTTGATGAAATAGAAGCACTTATGGCTAGAAGAATGCAGAGAGGCAAAGGTAAATACAAAGGTAAGTTACCACTTGTATGCTTTAACTGTAAAGAGATTGGACACTTTGCTGCAAGATGTACTAATAGAAGAAAAGATGACAGAAGTAATGATAGATCTTTTGAGAAGTTTGACAGAGGTGATTACAGAAGCTACCAACAATAAGAAAGAAGAGATACCCGAGACTATAAGGACAAAGGAAAGAAGGTCAGCTACCTAGAAAAATACAAGGATGATGATATTGACACCAAATCTGATGAAGACATCGAGATGGTGTTTGTGGTTGTAAAAGATGATTCAAATGATGATGAATAAAGGTATGTATAAACAACTCTCATATCTAAAATTAGCAAAAATGATGTTTGGATCATAGATAGTGGCTGCACCCATCATATGACCGGTGATAAGCAAAAGTTTGAGACTTTTGAATACTACAAGTGTTGATCAGTAAGAATGGGAAATGACACACCTTGTCTAGTTGAAGGTAGAGGAACAATAATGTTGAATAACTAGATAAAGTGTGAGAATGCTTATTGGGTAAATGGATTGAATTATAATCTATTGAGTGTTTCTCAGTTGAATAATTCAGGTCACAAAGTAGCATTTGAAAATAAGAAGGCAAAGATCTTCAACAAATCTGGAAACCTGATTGGTGCCGGTGAGCAAACAAAAGGTAACTTATTCTATCTGAATGATACTAACTCTGCTTGTTTGAAAGCTACAAATGAAGACATATGGTTGTGGCACAAAAGACTGTGTTATGTGAACTTTGACAACATGATAAAAATTATCAAAAAGAGAAATGTTAGAGGCTTACCGACAATGACCAAGCCCGACAACATCATGTGTAAAAACTGTCAAAAAGGTAAAATGACAAAGTCTAGTTTCAAAAGCAAGATCCATACATCTGATGCAATTCTAGAATTAGTCCATACTGATTTATGTGGACCCATGAGGACAAAGAGCTATTATGGAGATAGATACTTTATTCTCTTGTTGATGATTACTCTAGAATGATGACAGGTATGTTTCTAAAGGATAAATCTGAAGCATTTAAGATGTTTAAATGGTATAAGGCTTTGGTAGAGAAACAAAGTGGTAAGGATCTAAAATGTTTAAGATTAGATAGAGGAGGTGAGTTTATATCAGATGAATTCACTAACTTTTGTAATGAGCATGGTA
>MU227982.1:1264288-1311518 GCA_018584345.1 Thuja plicata | reverse complement strand
CCAGCCCTTCCTTTATCTTTTAAGAGAGGCCCAGTCTGCATCTTATTTTACATTTCCTTATTGCTCTCTGCTCTTATATCCTGATGATGGATCACGGAGTGTGATCCGAAACGTTGATGCTAAAAAAACATACACAATCTAAGCCAGAAATACAACTCTAAAACCAATGAAGATTCTATGTGGTCCAATTCTTCTAAGCGGCTCCCCTGACTTTCCCTGGCCATTTCTCCGGCCACGAATGAGACAAACAAAGAAGAAGAAGATGCAACTGAAGATGAGTGATCTCTTCCAGACTCTAATCCCGACCTTGTTGATGTATGGGGGATGATGGATGACAGAGATCTTCTACGTTCATCGACCACAACTTTAGCCTAACGACTAGTTAAGTTTATTTATTTTTGCTTCCAAGCTTTGCCCGCGTTTTTGTTTCTATTTTCGCTAGCTTTTTAGGCGTTATTCAAATGATTTTCGAAGAGTGATTTTATATCCAACCCTACTTTTTTTTGTGAGTAATGTACTATTAACTTTTTAATAGAAATGCTCTATTCATAAAAAAAAATTCTTAAAAATAATAATTTACAATTAAAAAATACCATTAAAACGTTATAAAAATTAATTAAAAATAAAATAGAGTTAAGGAGGAAATTACTTATTGAAAGATAGAATATTTAAAGAGTTTTGACATTGGGGACGAAAGGATGTAAGTTGCAAGTTGCAAGTTGCAAGAGAATTGGAGAACCAATAATTATTTACTTAAAAAATACCATTAAAATCTTAAGAAAATTATTTAAAAAATAAAAGGGAATTTAAGAGCAAATTACTTACAAAGATAGAATTTAGCATTATCCAGATTCTAGGACACAAACGGGTTTGACATGGGGGCAGAACCAATAAGTTAATAGAGTCTATAATTCCCGTACACGATAAAAACCCCTGTTTGTTTGGGGAATTGGAATTTGACTCAAAACCTTATTATCACAAAATCAGGTTTTGAAATTCTGGTTTTGCATCTTGGGAAATTGGAATTTGACTCAAAACCTTATTATCGCAAAACCAGGATATGATTTCTAATTCCACCTATTCAGTGGGAAGATGATGCCACTCATTTTGGTGTCTAAACCTGGTTTTGCTTGACGAATCCGGAATTGCAATTTAGAGAAACAAACGTCTGATTCGCAAAAACGGGAAGTGTCACTCCCAATTCCACCCCAATTCCGCGAAACAAACGGGGCCTAATGCGTTCAAGCATGGTAAAAAAATAACTTACACAGCTATTGAAAGGCACCATTAAATTGTACGAACCTATTGCATTTTCAGTCATGTAAGCTGGATAAATAAATTGCAGTTTTATGCGTGTGAAATTATTGGCTAACCATTCTTCCGTTTACAAACAGTTGGATAGAAAATGCAGTGTTTTGTGTCTTGTTTTTGTTGTTTTTGTGACAGCAGAAATATGAACAATCCTGACTTTGGTTTATGACAGATAGTTTATCGGCCAATATGCCTTCTGTGTCAGCTTCACCTTTCAACAACAGTTCCGCCATTTCCAGAAACTTGAAGCGAAAGGGTGAAGATGACTCTTTTGTAAGGTAATTATTTCAAAATTGTTTTGGAAGGCCAATATTGAAATAGGTTGCAACTGAATCATCATTTAGCATTGAGAAATACAAATGTTAAGTGCCAATAGTACCCAAGTCAAACCACCTGTCTCGTGACATCAAGGTGACCTAACCCTAACAGACATCCAAGGTCAAGTTCAAGTTCATTGTGTAACAATTGCGTACATTTGATTGTGACCCAGGTTCAACAGGGTACATTTGAGCATGACTTGGGTTCAAAATCTCAAGAATATTGCTCAAGCTTACCCACACATGTCGCGAATATACTCCACAAGCTTACTAGACTCGGTATATTAAGAATAATTAAATCGAGTTTTATGTTTGTAAGCGTATTTCCTCATTTGGCTTGGTAGAGTTTTGAAGCATGATGAAGATTCTCATTTAGACTTGAAGGCCATGATGTGAGGTTAGAGAATAATTCTGACTGTTCTATGGGTGAAAACAATCTGTCAAGTCAGTCAAGCTAGAATTTTCAGAGCTTGAGCTGATACTCCTCCAAAAGTGAGCTCATGTGCCGTTTCTTCATCTTTGGGTTTTATTCTGACTTCTTCCTTATCTCTATGCAATTTGCATTTTCCCATAGAGCAACAGATGGGAAGGTTATCGGATTAAAGTAAAATCAACCATATATTAAAACTTTACTCACGCTCTTTCCTGCTAATATTGCTAATATTACACTTAACAATATTAACTAGACTCTTGACTTTACCCAACATGTCTCCAGGAGGCCTAGATAACTCCAAGCCAGTATTTCTTCACAATTTATCTTATTATTTACAAGGCTTCCTTTGCCATTCTGTTCTACTTTAAAATTTTCTAGGGTCTAATCTCTTGGTGGAAGATAGAAAGGATTGAAATTTGTTGTACGTTTCCATGTAGTTTTTGTCTGGGGTCTCATTAATGACTATCTAATCATGCAGCAAATGATAACACACAAGATACACAATGAAAATTGATTTATTGCTTATGAAAAATAGTTGCAGTATAAGTTTCATAGTCTTCGGTACACCTTAGACCAGATCTTTTGAGACCTCAAACACTATGTTGCTCCAATTTTAGTTGCCTTATCTGTCTCAGGTTCCTCGATATGTTTTTTACCTCCACCTTATAAGGAATAAAGATGATGCCAGGCAAAAACAAAGTAAATCACCCTAGGTACATGTGAGGACTAATGTGCCCGTATTAAATGATTGCAACATAGAATCTTTTTGGAAATCGGGTGTATTTTTCTTAAAATGTGTAAAATGACCTCCTTTGATGTACGTAGAGATGGGGATCTGAAGACATGATGCGGTCCTTACATGAACCTCCTTAAGACCAATAATTAACTAAGTAATTTTACAATTTGACACAAGATTAAATACTTCAACTCATAGTCCAATGAAGACACCATGTACAAAGAAAACATCTTTTGGCTTACAATGAAGCGTCAAATGCAAATGTAGACACATGGACATGTTCTAGATGTTTATAATCATCATGTACAAACCATTATGTTGATTGGCTGCAAATGTGTTAGCACACAACTAGATTATTGTTGACTAGTCTTGAAATCACTAGATTGAAATTGAGGTAAGGAATGTGTAACCATGGCAATGCAAAATGACAACAGCACTTGGAAAACACAACAAACACAAAAATCAATATTTTTGGTTGATACAGATTTGCATTTAGGCTTGGGATGCACTAGCATTATCACTTGACAGGGTAACTGAAAAGTGAGCCTTGCACTTGCATTCAAGGCTTTCAGCTAAAGGAAAACCATAATGATCTATCTTAGCTTTGAACATCCATGTAGAGTCTTCGATTGGTCTGCCTTTCCACTTCACTAGATATTCTACACAACTTTTGTTTCTTATTTTCTGCACAACTCTCTTGTCCAAAATTTCTTCCATCTACTCAATTTGTTCTGTCATATCCAAATTTTTTGGTTGCCTACACTAATTTCATTTAATGATTGTCAGCATGCAATACATTTTATTTTAACTGTTGAATTGCGTTATAAGATATTAATTTGTGAATTCAACCTTTTATGTGTGTTCAGAAAGAAAAGGATCTTGGAACAGAGGCGCTCATTGCCCATTGCTTCTGGTTGGTTGCTCTTCCTGCAAAATACATTTAGGAAATAATTATGGCTTTGTACTGTTATTTGGTGCATTTGATATGTAAAATAAAATCTGCTTGCTGCTGTAACTTGCATTTTGAGAATGTTTTCATGTCCTTGGTCAGGACTTCCCCAAGTTTTGAATGCAATGCAACTTTTTAGCCACATAACTATGGATATTATTTAATCTTGAATGACACCTTCTGTAAAGAGATTTAGATCAGACTAGATATAAACATAATACATGCCTAACTATTACGCATTTGCACATTTTACAAACATCAAGTTTTCTTGATAGTTGTTTCTTTCACTGCCTTTAATGTGAAACAAATCAAGAAATCTTGATGTTTGCAAAATGTGCAAACGCTTAATAGTATGGCATATAATATGTTTATATCTATTCTGATCTAACTAGACTCATGTCATATAAACATATTATATTCCTAACTATTTCACATTTGCACATTTTGGAAAGATCAAGTTTTCTTGATAGTTGTTTCTTTCACTGGCTTTACTAAAGCCAGTGAAAGAAACAACTATCAAGAAAACTTGATCCTTGAACAGTAAAGCTAGGGAAAGAAACAACTATCAAGAAAACTTGATCAAGAAACAACTATCAAGAAAACTTGATCCTTGAACAGTAAAGCTAGGGAAAGAAACAACTATCAAGAAAACTTGATCAAGAAACAACTATCAAGAAAACTTGATCCTTGAACAGTAAAGCTAGGGAAAGAAACAACTATCAAGAAAACTTGATCCTTACAAAATGTGCAAATTCGTAATAGTTAGGCATATAATATGTTTATATTCTATAGTGATCTAAATTAGAC
The DNA here is from genome assembly GCA_018584345.1 of Thuja plicata. Classification (NCBI taxonomy): domain Eukaryota; kingdom Viridiplantae; phylum Streptophyta; class Pinopsida; order Cupressales; family Cupressaceae; genus Thuja; species Thuja plicata. The sequence continues at coordinate 1,306,965 of MU227982.1, read as the reverse complement.
TCATGCCACTCTTGTGCACATATATTAATAGTAGCATTTGATGTCTGGTGCCATCATAATTTCTGTTTTTCCAAAGGATGCTCAGTTTTCTAAATTTGACACTAATAGCTATCCTTTTGACAGATCTATGCCTCAAGGATTCGTTTAACAGTTTGTTTGTACTTAACAAAGCTATTTTTTAGTCTGGAAGTTAACGCCTTTTTTAAAATAAGCATTTGGTAAGCATATTTTTTTTGTTTCACTGAAGGAGCCAGAAGTGATCGATTGACTTTTGAACAGATTATTGAATGTCAAACTCCCTTTCTATTGGAATAATATCTCTATAATATCGTGTTTATTATTATTTTAATGGTCAATATTGTAAATCTTGTAAATATTAGAATATTTCTAATATTCTTTTATTCTTTCATTATTAGAATGTTTCTAATAACGTCATCTTTGTAAACTATATATGAGCATCTTGCTCATTGATAAATCTATCCAATATTTTACCAAATAGTCTGTGTAATACTTTCAAGCATTTAAAGTCTCTAATCCCACTGGGATTTGAAGCTAGGTCCATTGGCCTTTTGCTTGTTGATGCTCCATCCAAACCAGTCAGCCCCAGTCATGTGGGTTTCTATAATTTTATGCTTTAAAATTTGATAAAATAATCTGAAATTGGTGGAAAATGTTAAGTTTTAAGACATAGAATTCAGAAATTCTTTGTTTTGAGCGCTATTAGTGACTACCCAATGACCATTTGTCAGTCATCCATCACTTATTTAACATTCAAATACATTGTTTCTTCAGGTTCTTAGTTCTAACTACAGAAATTGGAGTTTTCAATGGGGATACAATGTATGAACTGTTGCAAATTTTCTAGTACAGACTAATGCATTATTCCCGATTTAAAGTCCCAAATGTCCTACATTTTGCTCCATTTTTTAGCAACAGGCAAGATAATATGCAAGTGCCTAATTAAACTTGTTAATGTGGATACGATGTATGAACTGTTGCAAATTTTCTAGTACATAGTAATGCATTATTCCTGATTTAAAGTCCCAAATGTCCTACATTTTGCTCCATGTTTTAACAACAGGCAAGATAATATGTAAGTGCCTAATTAAACTTGTTTAGAAATCAAATGTCTTGTAACTTTCTTCATTGGGATTTGGCTCACTTTTGGAAGGCAAATAAAGAGCAAAAGGAATGGGCTATAATATCTCTTGAAATGTCAACCTAGCCTTTTGACTAAGGGGAACTGATTTAAAGGATTGCATATTGAATATGGAGCTTAACGATATAGGCACCATCTTCTAGACATGATAATATTGACTGGGTCAGTAATATATGTATAATTTAATTTGTTTCAGCTGAGGAGAGACTGGTGGATGAAGTGAGAAAGAATCACGCACTTGTAGTTGTTGGAGAAACAGGCAGTGGGAAAACAACTCGTAAGTTATCTCTAATTATGACATTGGAATTTGTAATTTTGTATTTCTTTTGCCAAATGCAATCATTTTTTGAAGTTTATTCAAAGTTGATTCAAAATTATAGATTTATCTGTAATTGATTAGCATTTGATTTCATATAAAAGATCATTGCAAAGCAATGATTTTTCTTCAGATGTTCTATGTTTAGAATCAACTCAATAGTTTTATTGCTGTGCATAGCTTGTGCCTGTTCTTCTTGTTGACAATTTGACCCAGGCTTTAAATACGAGGCAGTTGTTTGCATGCCATGACTATCATGGTAGGACTTTGACCAAAGCTAATTTACGTTTTGAATGTATTAGCATTGGAATTTGCAACTGGAGTGTTGCTTTTCCAAAAAAATATCTAAACAGATGAAGCTAATTAATGGTATCTTTTTAAAGAAAAATTAAAGACAAATGATATTTTAAATGTACAAATCATCGGTGATTATAACTGTGGAATTGTTGTTAGAGATTGCAAGTCAAATTTGTTAGAAAGCAATAGGGATTTTGTAAGCAACAATGGGATGATCATAGCATTGTTTTTAGTTTAAGAGAATTGGTTTATGTCACACATTAATGCTAACCCTTGGAAGGCTCCTCAAGGCTTGTCCATTTGTGACTTTAGATTGACTTCCATTTTTAGAGGAGTTCCATTTTTCCATTTCTTTTAAATCTTGAACAATCTTGGATCAAATTTCCAAAATACACAAAAGAGTTAAATTTAGAGTAACATTATTCCTATGTGCCGTGGCTTTTCTCGAACAAGGGCAATAGGAAATGTGGAACAATTTTCAAGGATGACAAGGTGCAAGAGGCTTTTTAGGGGACAATAGGGGATGACAATTTTAAAAGAAAAAAGAAAAAGAAAATGTAAATAATTAAATAAATAATTAAAAAATATAACAAATTTCAGTTATTTATATGATAAAGCATTCACCATATTCATTATATAACCATATTACATAACATTAGAGCGTAATTGAGAATTCACTTGAGTGTTAGCATTGAATTAACAAAATTGTGCTAGTTTCATTGTTAATGTGCATACATAACAAGTACATAAGAGGGCTCAAAGGTTACAACTACACAATGTAGAAATACAATATAGCATCTAGATCTATTGCTTTTGTGTCTCCTACATCAAATCATAGTCTAAAGTTGGTAACTTCTAATATGAGGGACTAACTCAACTATTGGTACCTCAGCCAATCCTTCACATGCCTCGTCTTTATCAATTTGTGTGGCATCTTTGGGATCAAAATCTGAACATGTGGCTAGAATTTGTCAATATTGAAGTCACAAGGCATTACGCATGACCACTAACTTCTTTGCTCATTGATAGGTAAGTCTGTTCTTTCTTGATTGACTAAATGAAGATGTATGTGAACCCATTCTTATCTCCGATAGAGGAATTGCCATCTTGTGAAGGGAGGTGAATGGCAAGCATCCTCAAATCTATTGCAACCTTACCATGCTATATCCACCATTCAATACGGTTGGTTGAGCTAGTGTAACCCTATTTGTTTTTGCCTTTGGTTTTGAATGTTAGACCTCAAAAATTGACAAAAGCAATCCGTTGTTGTCAAAGTTTGGTTGCTTCCTCAATGTTATACATCTTTTGAAGGGCCTTCTTGAATCCTCCTTTCACTTCATCACTTTCAAAAGGAGCTTCTCTCCCAACCTTTGGTGAATATCATTTTGGGGTTTAGAGCATAGACTCCTCATATAATACCAAATCAGGGCTTTTACTATGAATCGCTTACACCATCTAGCGAAACATGTTATTATATTTCTTATTATTCTCTCCAAGCCTAGGAGAGTCTGTATCAATATACCTAATCATCCACATGATTTAGATGAAAGAATAAATGTATCTATGAACACAATTTTCGAAAAAGAATAATACAAATGATAAACAATGAATAATAAAATTTTAAGTTTTTTAAATTTATATACAAAAAATAAAAATAATTTACAATTTACAAACATTACTAATGTTAATTTCTTACCTCATAGTGGACCACCAATCATCATCAAGAATCCTTTGCTTTACATTGTTTCCTCTAATTGTGTTGGCCTCTACTCACTTATGTTATTCAATATTTAACCATTAGTAATTGTAGAGGCTTCTGCGTCTTAACCATTCTTTTTAGCAAAATCAAGTAGCTCTTGTATCTACTATCCATAGGTTTTAAGGTCATGAGGAGAGCAACTGGGGTGTGGTTGTTGCAAATGAACATCTATATTACACTACCTTTTGACACCAAGTCTTCGCTCAATCTATATGGTAATGTTGGAGAATGGATCATCTCGCCTAAGAGTGCAAACTAGAAACTGTTTCCAAACATCATTACATCAGGTGACAATCAATTAGGCCCAACTTTAGACCCTTGGAAAAGCTGGGCATTTGATGGTTGATTGTCCTCTTTTGATTTGATTGTGATTGGATATGATAAGAGATTGAAAATGCAAGAACTAGGTTTATTGATGCAAAATTGGCAATAATTAGCATAAACAAACGAATACAAAAGTGGAAATCAACAGAGACATACAAAATTGGAAATGAGATGTAGAGAGGAACACGTGTTTGAAATTTGAGCTCAAAATGGATGGACACTGGAGCTAGGTGCCATAGTCCTGACAGGCGTTTCGGGTGCAAACTAAGGGAGTCAAATTGGTCTCAAGATCCTCCAAACTGTCTTCTAGTCAAATTTTAGGTCAAACTGGGGAGAACACTGGCACTAGGTGCTATAGTCTTGGAGGATGTTGGTGCTAGTTGACATAGTCCAGGTGTTTTCTGCTGAATTTTGTCTCGTTGCCTCTGGTTTAGTCTGTACTATGATCATGTAGTTTCAAAGTGAGCTTGGAACCTATTTCTAATCCTACAAATGCACAAAAGGAGAGGAAAATGTTGTTGGGTTGTATAGGGGCTTGCCTAAGTCAAACCCCTTGTAGGTGTCAACCTCCACTACGACAAATGATGATTAGAGAGCTTACCCTTCGTAGAGTAGAGGCGAATTCTGAAGGAAATGCTTAATTGAAATGCTAAAATGAAACGATCATACCGTTGATTGATGATGCAATGCTCTTTAGATAAGTCCTCCATGTGTTGATGCAATAACATGACAAATCATAACAATATCCACCATGAAAACATACTTGAAGATAGCTTGGTGTAGGTTGATGCTCCTTGTACTCAAATTTGCTCTTGAAAGAAGAATATTTGCTCTTGAAATGAAACTTGTGGATATGAGATGATAAAATGAATTAGAGATGATACCTTATATAGGGTTCTCAAGGTATTTTTTGCATTTTGGCCAACTTACAATGATCATGTCCCAATATCGAGACCAGATCCAGTAATGTTAAGGCCAATGCATTACTCTCTCAAAATTTAGGGCAAAAACTGTCAGACTATGTGGCTAGTCTTGACAAAATGGGCCCTGATTTTTAGGGAAGTGAGACAATAGGGCCCTAATATTAAATCTGGAATTTATATTTGGATCGATGACATTTAAGTATGGGATAAAGTGCTTTGAAATTTAAAATAGGACCCTAAATAAGCTTGAAATGATATAGGAAAAAGAGCACACGAAAATAAGGGCCCAAAGAGGAGTGTGAAATTGTAAGGGGTTACAATTTATGACACTGCACTATCTTTCAATGCATTAAGACAACATGAGGTCCAAAACATGTCCTTGTTAGCACCCTCCACCATCAATTCATGTGATAAATTGGTTACCACTTGTACAACATTTGTTGCCTCAACATTTGCTATGGCTTCCCTCAAATTTTGAAAATGGAAGTTCTCATTCTTGCATTGTCCATGAGCAATCAATAGCTATAAAAAACTAGGAGCCAGCCTCACATAGAACTATAATATTATTGAGTGGCTAATGTTGAACATCCTTGATAATCGAACCTTCTATCCTCACCCAGGTTATGTCCTCCATCAAGTATCAACAAAGTCACGTTCAAGTATTGACTTTCAAGTTGTGTTGTCAATGTTCTCCAAGGGGCATTTGAGGAACTAATGTTGTTTGTCTTCTTCAATGTCTTGAAATATCAACTTGGCACATGAAATGGGATGGCACAAGCATGAAAATATTGATCTGATTGCATCATCTATCTCTTCCTATGATTGCAAGTTCAATATCCTTGCAATTGTGCCTTGCCTATCACTAGCCTTTCTCTTTCCTTTGGTGAAAGTTAAAATCATCTCCTCTTTGAGTTTCAACATTCATGGATGACATAGTAGATTGTGTAGATTCTACAAGCATACCATTAGATCTTTCCTTGCTCTGTTCAAACAACCTAGAAAGCTTGACCTCCTTAGCTAAGTTTATTTTTCTACAAATCTCAATCCAATGTCCAGTCATGCATAGAAGATGATTGGATGTGTAACTCCCTTTGAAATCGCTATTGCACATATGGCACAGCCAATGTATACTCTCCCTTGACGTTTTCTTTTTTCTGTCTAAAATTGTCACAATTGCAATGGGGTTTCGTCGCATTGACTGGGCCCTTTGCATAGGTTTTAAGATGGCAGATTGGCATTCAAAATGGTTATGTGTCACTTCACTTAATGCTCTCACACCTTGAAAAACCCCTAGCAACTCTGTAGTTTGGTTGTTCACTGCCATCCTCATCACTACAATAACACTCATTGCTACACATTCACTTTGTGTATTTAGGGGGTCTGCATAAAGTATTTGTTACTCTTTCATAAAGTATTGCATCACTTCAGGCTCCTTTCTGTGAATGGCTCACTTCCCATTTAGGGGGGCTCCATAAAGTATTTGTTACTCTTTCCCCCCTTAGGGGGATGTTGCAGATTAATTGATGTTGCACATTGATTGTGTTGCACTTCTTGCAAATTCTGATTGTGTGAGTATGCCAGAGCTCAACAATTGTGAGTGCACCGAATGATGATGTTGCAGATTAATGATTGTGCCTTGTCACATGTTGAGTAGATGATGTGTTGTATTTGTTTAGTTGCATGATTCTGGTGTGTTGTTGTATTGATTTGAGATCAATGCTTGAGTGATTGGATTGAAAGCCTTTATATAGTTATCACGCATGTGTTGGGTATCTTTAAATTCCCTGTGAACCTTAGGGCTCAAGGGTTTTCCAGCTGACTCCACTTTGTTTTCTTATCTTGTGGACTACTGGCAGAATTTGTGGTTGTTAAGTGTCATGAAAGCGATTAACCATTCTTGGGTTTTGTGATTGAAAGGATTGTATGTCTTTTGCCAAAGCATGTTTATTTAATTCAAACATGATTGGCTTTTCTTAATTCCTTATCACTACCAACTTCAGTATTATGTACTATCCTTAACGGTTCTCCGATTCAAAACACTTCATAAAGTGAAGAGAAACCTTTCAATAGAAAAAGTCTAGCAAGAAGCCTGAAGAGCATCTCTGCTTATCAATACATTTGTAACAATTAGTTTTGTTGTTGAAAGTGAAATGTAAAATATGGGAAGTCACTGTTAAAAGTTTATTAGGGCACTTTATGTGACTGATATTTAACGCTGCTTCTGAGCACCATGAGTCTAATACAAGAAGGAAGATAATCTTTATTGTGGAAACTATTTATAAATGTTGTGACACTATTTTGCTGCAGATCTTAAGCAGAAACCTTAAGCCTTGAGAAACATAGCAATAGAAACTGTGATTAGAACCCTAGGATTTATTTTCAAAACAAGTCAACACTTTTGCAGCTTGATGAAGTGTGATCCCACCCGATCTCCTGGGAGTTGTTTATGCCTTTGTTAATATCATAGTTACACCGCCTTGGGGGACGGGGGGACGTCGGGACGGGGGGACAAGTTTCCGGGCGGGGGGACAGAGGGGCCTCAATTTGGGGACGATGGGGGGACGGCGGTGGGGGACCGGGGGGGGGGGGGGGGGGGTNGGGGGGGGGGAGGGGTGTATATACTATATACTATACATGTGGTACTTAAAATGCTAGTTATGAAAAAATGTATAACAATACAAGAGTCTAAGACATTTAGAATCTGAATTACTATTAGTAAAAGACTAAAAGTAAAACTAAATACTACATTGCATTGAAGTTTGAACATTGAACATGGAACAATAAGTTAATAACATAGAAATTGAAGTTTGAACAATAGAATTATAATTATAATTTATAAATAGTCGAATCAGCAAATGGAAGAGTTCTACGAGTATCTAATCATAAAGATGATTACATTGAGTAGCATGATAATAATGTTGTGTAGCATGATTACACACTAAACAATTTAATAATGTTGTGTTTTTTTTTAAAAATTGTTTTATTTTTGTGCTTTGACGGGGGACGCCCGTACGTCTCCTTTTGGAGTCGAGGGATGTTTTGGAGTCCCCGTTCCCAAAGGGGGGCGTGGGGACGTCCCTGCGTCCCAGACGAATGGTGGCTGATTGGTGGCGCCGTTGGAAACGCGGGAACGACGTCCCCCCGTCCCGGTTGCGTCCTCGTCCCGGGTGCGTTGGAGATTTTTTGGGGGGGGGACGCGTCCCCGTGTTACACTGGTTAATACGATGTTATACAAGAACTTGGCTTTTCCCTCCAACGTCCACGAAGCCAAGGGAGTAATTATTCATAGTTTTGTTAAGGGGAAAGGATTGGAATAATTATGGAGTCTGTTGTATTTCGTAAATATGTATTGAGCTGAACATAGTGTTGAACATATAAGTTTTGTTTTTCACTGTATCATTATTTTGTCACTTACTAGAGGAACAAATATAAACTGCAGTCTTTGATCATTTGAATCTCTTCATGAATGTTTTATTCGACAACATTTTCTGATTTGAGTTTTTTTATTTGACTGGTTTGTCGACATAGAGGTTTTAAAATTTCTTGCAGTTAATACACCATACTCATCCCCGTCCTAGAAGCATCATAGAAGTTTCAAATATCTTAATTATAGGCTTTTGTAAAATACCATGAGATATCAACCTAAAGGCGCCTATAACTTTCTTGATAAGATAAAGATTTCTGGGCAGTGTTACAAAGCTCTTATAGAGTCTAGATCGATTTGGCATTTCATAATTGTTAAGCATTGAGTAAACATGCTGAAAACACATCAAACATGAATCAAACACATAAATTGAAATGATAATTGAATAATGTGTTAACAAAGTAGAGGAATACTCCTTATATAGAAGATTACAGAAGATCTTTCCATAATAGAAATGATTGAGAACTAAAGACATTAATGAAAGTTACTAAAACTGACCGACCGACTTAGAGAATAGAAAGATACTAAAAACTAACTAAATGACTTAAAATGACCATTATAAGATAAATATCACAATATTACTTTAATATAAATACATGTAAGACATGATGCATACACCTAATTACACGCAAGATACATGTAATGCTCAAAGCCACATAAATACACGTAAGGCATGAGGTATACATATAAATACACATCAGGCATGAAGAATACACATAAATACATGTAAGGCATGTACACATTAATACACGTAAGGCACGTAGCTTACACATAAATGCACATTAGGCATGAAGTAGATGTTGGCATAACTGATGCAGAGATTGTTGAGTGTTTATTGGTACAAGTTTGATGACAGGAAGATCAATTATTGTGTTGTCATTGATGTCAACTTGGTGTTGTAATTGTTGACAATGTTCCTGATGTGCTGCTAAGTATGAGTTTAGATGAATTTTGTGTTGCAGTAAGAATTGGAGTGTGCGATCGCTGTTGAAAACTCAAAGATGTCTCTAGATGCATTCTTTATGATTGCGTAAGCTGGAAATGACAATAGAGCAAGTTATGATTGATTGAAGAGCAACAGGGCAGACAAAAGAACAAACAGTGAATGATTTGATTGTTCTATCAAATCGGTATGAATTCAATTGTTGTGGTCATGATATGTTTATCTTGACTAAGATATGTTGTTAATCCTATGATCGCAAAAGGATTGGAGTACCGGAAGGCATCATTTTAATTGACAGAAGATCATTTTGTGCCTACTAGCTAATTGTTTTGAACCGGTTTGAGCAGTTGGTGTTAGATCGGTGTGCGGTGGTGATGCGATTGGTTGCAGTGGATGTTTCTATGATCCAGGTGTCATGGTGACGTGGCATAACAAATTTGTAATGATTAATTGCTATTTCATTGCTCGAGGTGATTGGATTTAATCAAGTTTTTGAAGCGCGTGGAAGAAGTAAAAAAGGTTTGACTGTTCTTGATTTAATTCGATGTGCGATGGATTCGAAGGCAGACCTGAAGTTGTAATTGAATGTTCTAGATTGGTAATACGTTTTAGGGTTTAAGGATTGAGTAGGAAAGATTGTAATACGTTTTGTAAGGCAGTTAAATGCCCTAATGGACATGTAATTTATAAATATGTAAATCAATGCTTTATGTAAGTGTAGATCGTGGATGCCAAGGTGCAGTCGAGTGAAGAGAGAAGATTGTTTGCAAGAAGCAAAAGTATTGTGCTTAATTGGATCTGAATAAGCAAAGGAGGCGTGCTACACCCGGATCATTGTACTTGTTGATTCCTAATAGTTTCTGCATGAAAATCCCTTAACCGGATAGACTTTAACATGTCTGATTTGTAAATCCTTTAACCAGGTGACTCTTTAACTAGGGTTTAAATCCTTTAACAAGGTTACTCCTAAAAGGGTAAAGCTCCTAATAGGGCTAGAGGTAAATCCCTTAACCAGGTGAATCCTAACTGGGTCTGCTCTTAATTGAGCATCATTGTAAGCTCCTAACAGAACCAGAGGTAAATCCCTTAACCTGGTGACTCCTAACAAGGTTTGCTCTTAACCGGGCATCATTGTAAGCTTCTAACAAGGCTAAGCCTTTAACAGGGCGCATTTCAGAAGAGTGCAAATATTTGTGGTTGCTAACCCCCACTGTGGTTTTCACCCTTAGTCAGGGTTTCCATGATAAAAATACTGGTGTTACTTTGTTGCATGTGTGGATGATTGTTTGGTTACTTTGTTTATTGCATGCATAAGGTTTAAAGTTCAATGAATTGTGAAAAGTTTCAGATCTAATAGATTACTAATTCAGCCCCCCTCTCAGTAATCTTGGACCTTATAGTATTAACAATTGGTATTAGAGCCTAGGTCCTCTTTGTGGTAAAAGCTTAACAGCTTGAGGAAAAGATCTAATGATGAAGAAGGTCCTAAGTTCACAAGAGACAACTACACTATATGGAGCAACAGGATGAAGATCTATCTGAAAGGCATGGGGCCACAGTTCTGGAATCATGTGGAAACGAGATATACAATTCCTACTGGGATTCTTGATGAAGATCAATTGAAGGAGCAACAAGAGAACATACAAGCACTGGAAGCAATTGTAAGTACCTTGTCTGATATTGAGTATGTTGACATTCATGGACTTGAGACTACCTTTGATGTTTGGGAAAAGTTGAAGTTTATCTATAGTGGAGACAGACATGTGCAAAAAGCTAGGGTAGACAGCTTGAAGGGCAAATATGATGACATGAAAATGGTGGAAGGTGAGAACATTGCTCAATATGGTCAAAGGATAAAGGAAGTAGTTGGTGCTATCAAAGCTGCCGGTGGTAACATTGAAGGTGATGTGGTAAGTAAAATGTTGAGAACCTTGCTTCCTGCTTATGCCATTAGAGTTTCTGCTATACAAGAATTGAGAACATTTGATAATGTTTCTGTTGATGGGCTGATTGGTAAGCTTACTGCTTTTGAATTAAGTAACTATGATAGCAATATGCCTAAGGTTGAAGCAACTTTTAAGGCCTCTTTGTCATTAGCATCAGAAAAGAAGGGAAAGCAGATAAGTCATGAAAGTTATTCCAGGGGACTTGAATCTATCTTGGATAAAGAACAGAAGCAAGAAGAACTTGAAGCATTACTTGCAAAAAGACTACCTAGAGGTACTGGTAAGTATAAAGGCAAGCTACCTTTGAAATGTTTTTCATGTAACAAGATACGACAATTTGCTGCTAGGTGTCCTAATGGTGAACATAAAGACAAGATTAAAAGATTCAAGGGAAAAGGAAAGAAACAATGCTATGTTGTAGTAGATGAAGATGTGACTGATGAAGAATCTGATGACAATGATGAAGAAGTAGTGTTTGTTGCAATCAAAGAAGAAACTTTTGAAGATGAGAAGGCATTGGTCTCTCACATGGAACATGGTAATGTATGGGTCATTGATAGTGGGTGTTCACATCACATGACCGGTGAGAAAAGTAAGTTCATAAAGATAGATGAAATTGATGTTGGTGTGGTTAGGTTTGGAAACAATACCCCCTACATGGTAAGAGGTAAAGGTTCAATCTCTATGAATGGTAAAAGCAATATTGATGGTGTATATTGGGTTGAAGGTTGTAAAGAGCCTGCCTGGCTCTAACCACTGAATCTATTTGCAAGAAATATGTTTGTTTTGAAATGTGATGATATATGAAAATTTTAAGAAGTTTGCCAGGTAAAACCAATAACATCAAAAATATTCATTAACAACTTACTTGCATTCAATGCAAATAACCATACAAAGATCAAATAATAATTCAGTCTAGTGGATTTAAATTGAAACCCCAATTACAAAATATGAGCACCACCTTTGAGCATTCTGAGAAAAATGTAATTGGGATTATTCAATAATAACATCAAACCAAAGCAACAAATACATAAAGAGGAACCTGTTTAATGTCTCATGTCTTTTAACACTAGTTGCGGCTGATATAGGAAATGAAGTGATGACTGTTTAATCTCCCATTAGCTTAAATTCTGCCCGCAAGAGCTATGAAAGGTGGCGGCTGCCTGAGAGGAAGCCCCACTTCCAACTTAAACCAAACAATCTGCACCATAAAAATGGCATCCAACACACCAGCTATAAACTCCCCTTAATGGCGTCTAAAATTACTTCAGGAATCAACCAAGCTGGCCGCAATTCATCTACAATTTGTTGGCAATGTAATTCCAACTCAAAGTGTAAGGCCACACGAAAAATTTACAATTCTTCCTGCTGAATTTCAAAACCCTCAACTCCAAACTTAGAGCAATTTAAAAACCAGTTTCAAAAGAATAAGAAGCATAATGAATGAATTTGATTTCTCCTCCATGTCTTTTATAATCTCTCAAAAAGAAATCGAACCTTATCTTCTCAATCACACATTTCATAACTTAAATGATTTGGCTTTTAAAACCATTGGAAAACTTGCATATCTCTTTTGAAATACAATACTCCATTATATTTCCCCCTTTTTAATGACAAAGCATTAAGTATAAAGTCGTTATGATTAAATAATGACTTGACTTTATAAAATAAGCTCATATAATTATTAATTAAGTGAACTTAATAGATTATCGTCACCACAACAATAAACTCCTCAAGTTAGTACAAAAGCTCTGCCAAGTCTATCACCAGGACACCTTGCCTCAAATAGACACTGTCAAAAATAGACTTACTATTAATAGTAAGTCCCTCAAACTGGAAACTTTGCAAATGAATCTACAACTCCACTGATACCAATGCTCAGACGCCTTGCTAAAAATAGCAATCATGCCGATCCCCCAAAATAAGTACTTACTATAAATAGTAAGTCTGTCAATCTGACTCAAACGAAGAGCAATCCCGGCATCACAGACCTCCAGAGTGGAAACTGATCACTGGCTCTGTCACACGACCCTCTCCAACATCCCGATTAGCCTACGAGGGTCACAAAAATAAGCCAATCACATGTGCCTAAAAATGGGGACATTACAGTCCTCCCTTCCTGAAATTGCTTGTCCCTAAGCAATCCCAGAAAACAAAACACAGAAATCCACCTGGATCCCAAGGATAGAATGGAGTAATGTCCTTGTGATCACCTACAAACTCCTGTGAGGAAATCACCATCCACTGAGCTAACCAAAACACACTGTCACCATGCCAACCATAGCGATGCACACAATCTGCAGTGCCAAACCAGTCACTATCTGGATCTCAGTAGAGATGAAACTCACATCCATCCAACACAAGAAAGAATGGATATCCAAAACCATCTAACAAACTAGAGCTCCCTGCACAACCTGCCAATCTACTCTGTGTACTCTCGTAATTCAGATATCCATCCACTGTAAAACCATCCTGAATGTACTGACCTTGCAAGTCACCTCCTGCTAACTTGCAGTAACCAACCCCATCAACAACAGATGGAGTAAACCCATCCCCAAAAGAATGGTATAACCCTGGAGCCAACCCACACCTACGCGCAAACAACTCCTCTACCGGTAGGTCAAAAGAGAAATGATGAGCACTCCTCACTATGTAATCATGGTGAAAAGCTCCAATCCTTGCCAGAGGCTCATCAAAATCGAACCAAGAATCAAGAGATGGCTCCAATCTCTGACTCCAAACAACTGGCTGGGCAGGATCCTGGGTAACCCTCTCAGCAAACCCAACCACAAAATCTCGATGAGGAAGCATTGTAGGCAAGGTATCTACAATCTTCCCCACTAACATCTGAATACCGCGAGAACCCCGAATGAGTGTACCCTCAGAAGCCCCGAAAGGCCCCCCCTGCAAAACCAGACTAGCAAGCAAGTACTCCATGAACGACTTTGTGCAGTAGTATAAGAAGTAGCGTCAACCTGCTCCCCTGCAATCTACAACTGATCTCTCGTAAACTGTGGCACTACCAACTGCCTATCACCATCAGTTGTATGAAAAGGAGGAATAGATTTGCTTCCGACAAAAGGAAACAAATCATCATGAGAACTAGCCTCAAAACCAGATTATACTCTGTCCATATCCTGTGAATCAAAGGGAGTAGTGTCAGAAATTGACACACAACCCTCTAATGAGTCCACTCTTGCTACCTCAGGACTCTCAATAACCTGCTCTGTATCATTTGCCATCGTGCTAACAACTGGAGAACTTGATGCCACAAAACTCTCTCTGCCGTCCTCCACTGATGCACTCACCTCCTCTGCATCTACTGCATCTGTCTCAAAGATGGATTTAACTGTCCCGAACACATCCATCATTGCCAACTGTGGAAGCAGACTCACCACCAAGCACTAATATATGCAACTGAACTGGATCTATGGCTGGTATAGACTGAATCCACTCCAACTCCACAATCACCTTTCCCAACTGCAATTGCGACTCCTGGAGAGCCAACTGAGAGCCCTCTAAAGCCTCAGAAGTCGCTGTGAGCTCCTAAGTAAGCTCACTCACCTCCTCCCTGTCCATCAGTGCTTCAGATGTCGTACTCCACCACTCAACTAGGTGATCTCGGTCGACTACCAACTGTAAATAGTTCTGTCTCAAAATCCTGACAACCTCCCGCAAGGAATGAATCTTTGTCAGGGAAAGGTAACCACCACCGTGCTCATTTTCCACAGGAGCACCCCAACCATAAACAACCAACAACTGACAAGCAACATCAAAATGCTCAAGAGTAGAAGTAATGTCTCTCTCCCCGACTCTCAATTGGTTAGTCACATGATGACTCTGCACAATGGGCCTCCTCTGTACAACCTCAACTGCACTGTCCACATTATGGAAGGAAGCTGTATCCAACAAACTCCCCTCAAGATCACCGTATCTTTGTGTACTGTCATCCAAGCACACATCTACAAACTGAGTACTGACATCGGACTCAACCTCATCTACCCCCGAGGAAGCTGCTACTGAATCTGACTCATCACAATCCTCAGCTACATCGTCCTTTGTAACCACATGACAATCTAGATCCTGGGACCCATCCTCACTCACTAACAACTCAGAGTCCTCCCCCCAGGGTCTAGTAAATCAAGCATGACTTGCTGCAGGTAGAGTCATCCTCATGAGTCACCAAGGAAGTACCCTCATAATCACTCTCCTCATGTGCGCTATCAACCTCGCACATGTCCACCAACGAGGTATCACTACTGGATACCTCTACAAACACCTCAACTGAAGGAGTGAAAGCCCTGGCTAAAACAAACTCCTGCCACTCATATGCTTCCCCATCCTCATCCGTGAGTCCTTGTAGAAAAAGGATCATGGGACCCATCACCCTCAGATGACAACGCTGAGTCAACACCCAATGCCTGATATAAGAAACCAGACTCACTGCAACACACATCATCCTCACACCCAACATGAGATTTACCCACAACACTAGTATCAATATCATCTATCTAAGACCCCACTGCTATCTCTGGCTGCATACATGACTCAGTGTCGTCATGTGAATCATCAATACTGTTGCATGAACCTATGTCACCTGACTCATCTGCAACACTCCACTCTTGAATGTCATCATTGGGTGACTCCATGCTCACCTCCTCAATACAAGAAAAGACTGTTGTCTACTGTATTGACTCCACACTGCAACAACTCTCATACACATCAGAGCTGTCAGAGCTCCAATACTCCTCGCAGTCCTCAAAAATAACACCATCATCCAAGGTGTCAGAATCCATAGTGGTATCTACAACATCCTCCACTCTCACACTATCCACGATATCAACAACAAGCTCACATAAAGGACTGCTGTCTTGAAAAACAGACCTTGTATCACTACTACTACTACCAACTGATAAAACATTGCCATAAAGGGTAGTGAACATGTCATCAACCTGATCCGTGTCACTAACTCTGGTTGGCTCAGGATGTTGAAACTTAGTACCACATTCTGTCAATAAGACAGGCACATCCACATGTCCCTGTAAAGAATCTCCACCCTCAGGTGTGCAAACAGGCCTAGTGGCTGATCACATCTCCACCAAAATCAGCAGCTGCTGAAAATTCATCATGGAGATCTTTGGATGTCTCACCTGTAAAAAAATCACGTCTCCTCATATCTTCCCTGCGAAGAGGATCTATTGAACAAAGAAACCATATAATTTGTTGCTTTATCGACAGTTGCCGAATCTGAAAATCTTGCATTAAGTCTTTCTTGAGTTTGCCTCAGTCTCTCCATGTTTTTCATCATGACATCTTTCTGCTATCGGAGAATAGACATACTGTCTAACTTGTTTCCATGTTTTCTAGATTTCTCGTGTCTGTCCATGACTACAAAAATAACTAAACTGCTGACCACTTAAGTCAAACAATTAAGCCCAATAAATTGTGCCCCAAGAAGATGGCAGGAAACCACTCTGATACCACTGTAAAGAGCCTGCCCGGCTCTAACCATTGAATTTATTTGCAAGAAATATGTTTGTTTTGAAATGTGATGATATATGAAAATTTTTAAGAAGTTTGCCAGGTAAAACCAATAACATCACAAATATTCATTAACAACTTACTTCCATTCAATGCAAATAACCACACAAATATCAAATAATAATTCAGTCTAGTGGATTCAAATTGAAACCCCAATTACAAAATATCAGCACCACCTCTGAACATTCTGATTGAAAAACGTAATTGGGATTATTCAATAATAACATCAAACCAAAGCAACGAATACATAAAGAGGAACCTGTTTAATGTCACATGTCTTTTAGCACTAGCTGCGGCTGATATAAGATATGAAGTGATGGCTGCTTAATCTCCCATTAGCTTAAATTGTGGCCGCAAGAGCTATGAAAGGTGGCGGCTGCCTGAGAGGAAGCCCCACACCCAACTAAAACCAAACAATCTGCACCATGCGTCCAACACACCAGCTATAAACTCCCATTAATGGCGTCTAAAATTACTTTAGGAATCAACCAAGCTGGCCGCAATTCATCCACAATTCGTTGGCAATGTAATTCCAACTCAAAGTGTAAGGACACGTGAAGAATTTACAATTCTTGCTAGTGAATTTCGAAACACTCTACTCCAAACTTAGAGCAATTTAAAAACTAGTTCCAAAAGAATAAGAAGCATAATGAATGAATTTGATTTCTCCTCCATGTCTTTTATAATCTCTCAAAAAGAAATCGAACCCTAGCTTCTCAATCACACATTTCATAACTTAAATGATTTGGCTTTTAAAACCGTTGGAAAACTTGCATATCTCTTTTGAAATATAAGACTCCATTATATTTCCCCTTTTTTAATGACAAAGCATTAAATATAAAGTCGTTATGATTAAATAATGACTTGACTTTATAAAATAAGCTCATATAATAATTAATTAAGTGAACTTAATTAATTATCGTCACCACAACAATAAACTCCTCAAGTCAGTACAAATGCTCTGCGAAGTCTATCACCAGGACACCCTGCCCCAAATAGACTTTGCCAAAAATAGACTTACTATAAATAGTAAGTCCCTCAAATTGGAAACTCTGCAAATGAATCCACAACTCCACTGATACCAATGCTCAGGTGCCCTGCTAAAAATAGCAATCATGATGATCCCCCAAAATAAGCACTTACTATAAATAGTAAGTCTGTCAATCTGACTCAAACGAAGAGAAATCCCGACATCACAGACCTCCAGAGTGGAAACTGACCACTGGCTCTGCCACATGACCCCCTCCAACATCCCGATTAACCTACGAGGGTCACAGAAATAAGCTAATCCCATGTGCCTAAAAATGGGGACATTACAAAGGTCTTACATATAACATGTTGAGTGTTGGTCAGTTGAATAACAAAGGTTATCATTTAGAGTTCAAAGGAGGTATGCGCAGGATATGTGGAAGCTCAGGAGATCTGATTGCTACTGGAAAACAAACTAAAGGTAACTTATTCCATCTAAATACTACTGTTAATAGGTGTTTGGTTGCTAAGGTTGAAGATAGTTGGCTGTGGTATAAAAAGTTCTGTCATGTGAATTTTGATAGCTTGATCAAGGTTAGTAAATCAAATGCTGTTAGGGGATTGCCACAACTTGTGAAACCAGACAATGTCATGTGCAAAGAATGTCAGTTGGGTAAGATGACTTGTTCTACTTTCAGTAGTAAGTCTTTTTCTTCTGAAATTAAATTGGATTTGGTTCATATCGATCTTTGTGATCCAATGAGGACAAAGAGTTATCATGGTGATAAGTATTTCATGTTGTTTATTGATGACTATTCAAGAATGACGTGGGTGACATTTTTTAAGGATAAATCTGAAGCTTTCTATAAGTTGAAAGTGTTCAGGGCACTTGTTGAGAATGAAACAGGTAAGAGCTTGAAGTGTTTAAGATCAGACAGAGGAGGAGAGTTCACTTCATGGGAATTCATTAAGTCTTGTGAAGAAAATGGAATCAAGAGATAGATGTCAGCACCAAGGACTCCTCAACAATATGGAATTGCAGAAAGGAGGAACAAAACTATAGTTGATGCTGCCAGGACAATGATGATTCAAGGTGATGTACCTAAGTCATATTGGAGAGAAGCCATTAACACTACAGTCTACACAATGAACCAGGTATAAGTGAAGAAAGGAATTGATAAGACACCTTATGAATTGTGGTATGGTCACACACCTAGTGTTAATTATTTCAAAGTTTTTGCTAGTAGATGCTATATCAAGAGAGACAATTTCACTGGCAAGTTTGATCCTAAGAGTGATGAAGGTATTTTCTTGGGATATTCTACCAAAAGCAAGGTCTGTAAGTGTTTCAATAAAAGGACTAACAAGACGGTTGAAAGTGTAAATGTGAAGGTAGATGAATATCCAGAGATATTTGATGAATCTAGCAAGAAAAAAACAAAGAATGTCTAGGAGATTGTGTATGTAAGGGCTATGCTCAATAAGGACTGGACTATGAAGAGACATTTGCTCCTATGGCAAGACTTGAAGGGGTAAGAATGTTACTTGCTTATGCTGCCTATAAGAAGTATAAGGTTTTCTGAATAGATGTTAAATTTGCTTTTCTAATTGGGATTCTTGAAGAAGTTTACATAGAGCAACCAGATGGGTTTGCACTGACAGAGAATAAGGACATGGTGTGCAAGTTACAAAAGGCACTATATGAATTGAAACAAACACCTAGAGCATGGTATGAAAGGATACACTCTTATCTTGTTAAGATTAATTTCATAAGAACAAGTGAAGATAGTAATATGTACTTGAAAGTTGAAGGTGATAAGATATTGTTAGCTGAAGTGTTTGTGGATGCCATAATTTTTGGAGGAAATGATGAGATGAGCTTGGAGTTTGTAGAAGAGATGAAGAAAGAGATTGATATGTCAATGATAGGAGAAATCAAGTTCTTTATTGGAATGCAGATTTCACAACTAAAGGATGGTATCTATATCAGTCAGTCCAAGTACATAAAGGAAGTATTGAAGACTTTGGAATGGAAGATTCTAGGCCAGTTGGAACCCCATGGTGATAGGATGCAAGCATCTAAGGATGATGAGTCAAGTGCAGTGGATGCAACGCTATACAGATCCATGATTGGTAAGTTGCATTATGTTGCTCATAGTAGACCAGACATTGCACAAGCAGTTGGAATAGGGGCAAGATTTCAAGCTAATCCTAAGGAGTCTCACATGGTAGCAGTGAAAAGAATATTCAGGTACTTCAAAGGAACAAAAGACTATGGTCTTTGGTATGCTCACAAAGGTGATTTCTCTTTGAGTGTTTGATGTAGATTGGGCAGGAAACATTGATGACAGAAAGAGTACAAGTGGAGGAGCATTCTTCCTAGGAGGAAGACTCTTGACATGGGCAAGTTAGAAGCAAAATTGCATCTCCCAATCTACTGCAGAAGTTGAGTATCTAGCAGTAGCTATACATTGTACACAAATTGCATGGGTGAAGCAGATCCTAGAAGGTATCAAAGAGAAGGTAACTGAACCGGTAACTATTTACTGTGATAATACAAGTGCAATCAACATTTCAAAGAATCCAGTAATGCATTCTAAGACTAAGCACATTGCAATCAAATATCATTTCTTAAGAGAGCAAGTGCAAGAAAAGGTAGTCAAGTTGGAATATGTGCCAACCAAGGAGCAACTAGCAGATATATTCACTAAACCACTACCTAAAGATACTTTTGAGTATTTGAGAGGTAAGTTAGGGGTTATTCCCCTACCTGAAAGACATTAAGATGCTGTTGTAAGCATCAATCCAGTGGACTCATTGAGTATTTTTCTCTATTGGGTTGATGTTAAAAGGGACTACTCCTTAGGGGGAGCAGTCAGAGGCAAAAGCAAGATCTTACAGCAGTAGGTGACCTATGTGGCGCCTTTGGCATTGTTGTGAAAGGGGGAGAAGATCAGAAAAAAAAAAAGAACCAGATGTAGGTATTGGGAAGATGATCAGAAGACGACTTTGAAGGAGAAGATCAGGAAGATCAAGACAAGAAGTTTGGTGCATCAGCTAAGGGGGAGCAATTGTTATCAGCTCATTGTGGTGTTGCCATCAATGCCAAAGGGGGAGATTGTTGGCTAACTGATGCAGAGATTGTTGAGGTTTTATTGGTACAGGTTTGATGACAAGAAGATCAGTTATTGTGTTGTCATTGATGTCAACTTGGTGTTGTAAATGTTGACAGTGTTCATGATGTGCTGCTAAGTATGAGTTTAGATGAATTTTGTGTTGCAGTAAGAATTGGAGTGTGCGATCGCTGTTGGAAACTTAGAGATGTCTCTAGATGCATTCCGTATGATTGCGTAAGTTGGAAACGACAATAGAGCAAGTTATGATTGATTGAAGAGCAACAAGGCAGACAAAAGAACAAACAGTGAATGATTTGATTGTTCTATCAAATCGGTATGAATTCAAGTGTTGTGGTCATGATATGTTTATCTTGACTAAGAGATGTTGTTGATCGTATGATCGCAAAAAGATTAGAGTACCAGAAGGCATCGTTTCAATTGACAACAGATCATTCTGTGCCTAATAGCTAATTGTTTTGAACCGGTTTGAGCAGTTGTTGTTAGATTGGTGTGCGGTGGTGATGCGATCGGTTCAAGTGGATGTTTCTATGATCCAGGTGTCATGATGACGTGGCATAACAGATTTGTAATGATTAATTGCTATTTCATTGCTTGAGGTGATCGAATTTAATCAAGTTTTGGAAGTGTGTGGAAGAAGTCAAAAAGGTTTGATTATTCTTGATTTAATTCGACGTGCGATGGATTTGAAGGCCGACTTGAAGTTGTAATTGAATGTTCTAGATTGGTAATGCGTTTTAGCGTTTAAGGATCGAGTGGGAAAGATTGTAATATGTTTTGTAAGGCGGTTAAATGCCCTAATGGACATGTAATGTATAAATATGTAAATCAATGCTTTATGCAAGTGTATATCCTGGATGCCAAGGTGCGGTCGAGTGAAGAGAGAAGATAGTCTGCAAGAAGCAGAAGAATTGTGCTTAATTGGATCTGAACAAGAAGAGGAAGCGTGCTACACCCAGATCATTGTACTTGTTGATTCCTAATAGTGTCTGCAAGAAAATCTCTTAACCGGGTAGACTTTAACAGGTCTGATTTGTAAATCCTTTAACCAGGTGACTCTTTAACTAGGGTTTAAATCCTTTTGCAAGGTTACTCCTAACAAGGTAAAGCTCCTAACAGGGCTAGAGGTAAATCCCTTAATCGGGTGACTCCTAACAGGGTCTGCTCCTAACCAGGCATCATTGTAAGGTCCTAACACAGCTAGGCCTTTAACATGGCGCATTTCGGAAGAGTGCAAATATTTGTGGGTGCTAATCCCCACCGTGGTTTTCACCCTTAGTCAGGCTTTCCACGATAAAAATACTGGTGTTACTTTGTTGCATATGTGGATGATTGTTTGGTTACTTTGTTTATTGCATGCATATGGTTTAAAGTTGAATGAATTGTGAATAGTTTCAGATCTGATAGATTACTGATTTACCCCCCCTCTCAGTAGTCTTCGACCTTGTAGTATTAACAGTAGAGACATGAATACACATTACGCATGAAGTATACACATGAATAGATTGTAAGGCATGAAGTATATGCAAAATACACATAAAACATGAAGTATACACATAAATACACATAAGTCATGAAGCATACACATGAAAGCCACACATCTATAGAAGTGCAATGTTGGTGTACTCGATTTTATTTTCTTGATTTACTTTAAGGAGGGCTGAATAGTTAACCCTGATTGAATGATAGTTAAAGCAGGCTTTCCCCATAGGCTGCCGGGATTAATGCTCTGATACCAATTGTAATGTCCCCTTTCGTAGTATACTTGATTTTGTCCAAAAATATTAAATCCAATAATTCAATTTATTTACAAGAGTATTTTTTCACTAAATTACTCAGTAGCAATTGAATTTAGGAAAACAATCATTTAACATCAAACAAAATAATAATGAAGATTCCTATTGTAATCATGCACACTATAGCTTTTTCCTAATAAGCAACCATATTAGAAACTTGAGTGGAAAGCTTCAAAGTACAATAGGACACCAGGAGACTGTCGTCCACATCTAAGCCCAAGAGTGTCGAACAACCAATCAAGTTAACCTGACCCCTTAGTCCACAAGCAATCCAACTCAATGGGTGGTTTGAAAACTCACATTTGCTGCTCACAGGGTACTGCCGAGGCACCTGGGCAGTACCCTGGGTGAACCTAGGGACATACGAGGAGTGGACCGGTGCCTGGGCCAAACCAGGACCAGAACCCAGGTCTGCAGGTTGAATCCGGTAACTTAGTGAGTGCCTACAATTTCCCATATTATAGATGAAAAAGAAATCCACATCAACATGTCCAACAGCTTCATACATGGAGTAGACTTAATAGAGTATTTGATAAGTCAACATTTTGTTAGATTTTCTTTGCAGTGTTACATGGAGGATGTGAAATGCAACTAGAAAATGCACATACAACTAAATTTGTGATCAGTTGAAATCTGGAAGATTTTTCTAATATGAAAGAATGCTAGTAAGATTCGACTACTCACATCTTGAGTCAATAAAATATTTTACTTTGATAATCATGGTTGCAGAATTGCCACAATTCTTGTTCAATGCTGGTTTTTGTCGTGGTGGGAAGGTCATTGGGGTCACTCAACCTCGGCGAGTTGCCGCTGTTACAGTTGCCACAAGAGTGGCCGAGGAAGCTTCTGTCAAGTTGGGTGAGGAGGTTGGATATTCAATCAGGTTTGAAGATGCAACATCTAGAACAACCAGGATCAAGTACATGACAGATGGCATGTTACTGAGGTGGGTTTTCTCTTTTTTTTGGTGAATCATTTATATGGTTGTTCCTTTCTGAAGCCTAGACAAAGATGTTTATAATTTGATTATACTGGAATCACTGTAAAGGCAACTTTTAATGGGTGGAGTCTTGCAAAACAATTAAAATAAATATTGTATCTCTGTGGCTTACGATGATCAGAGACTGTTTGCCAATTATATGGTGTTAAATTATATAAATTAATAATAAAAGTGTTATGAGGTACGTAATTGTCTTTTTCACATATATTTTTAATGATGTGCAGGGAAGCTTTGCTGGACCCACTTCTTCTTAAGTATTCTGTTATCATTGTAGATGAGGCACATGAGAGAACAGTGCACACGGATGTGCTATTAGGCCTGTTGAAAGATGTGCAAAAGAGAAGATCTATTTCAGGTGCTAGGAAAAATGATCATATGGAAGAAAATGAAGAACACAAACAATCAATGCAAGAAAATAGAGACAACTTGAATGAAAATGATAGTTCACCTATGAAAAGGTGCAAGTTACCTTTGGATGCAGAAGTTGATCCCTTAAAATTGGTAGTCATGTCTGCAACTTTGGATGCTAGGGGTTTTTCTGAATATTTTGATGGTGCAAAAGCTGTTTACATTCAAGGACGACAGTATCCTGTAGAAATCATGTATACATACACTATAGAGGCAGACTATCTTGATGCGTCATTGGTTACTGTCTTTCAGGTAGCTGTGTAGTTGCTTTTTATTTTCAATTTGATGTGAATTAAAAGCATAAAATGGTGCCCAATGAATCCTATCATTTTATTAGAGGAATTCTTTTTGGTTGTGAGAGAAAATTACTTTGATAGGAATGTCTGTGATCTATTAACTTCTACAGTTACATATAATATTGTTTGCATTCTATCTCATCTCAACATCTCCTAGGAGCATGGTTTCCTATCCTGTGCATTAGTAGAGTAAACTCATTGGTCTTTTATGAATGACTATGTTAACTATAGATAAACATCTATATTCAACTATAATGGGTGTTTGATCATCTAGATTCATATGGAGGAGGCGCTGGGGGATATTCTTGTATTCTTGACTGGGCAAGAAGAAATTGAGTCCATGGAGAGACTTCTTCGAGAACGTGCTGAACACTTGCCTGAAAACATGCAAAAGATTCTGGTTGTACCTATATATGCAGCTCTTCCCTGTGAGCAGCAAATGCAAGTTTTCAAACCAGCCCCTGTTGGTTTTCGCAAGGTGGGTTACACTAGTGTTTATCTGCATTTGTGAAACACGTGGAAGTTAGGACTTCTATTTATTGATAGTCCTAATTAAGTTTTTCTTTGAATCACATTGTACTTAGGACTGTGATTTATTGATAGTCTCAATTAAGTTTTTCTTTGAATTGCATGGATGCATTATCATGGATACTTGTGATAAGGATTGCGACGCTACTTCCATAAACAAGAGTCTGTCATGATGAATTTGTTAACTGCAAACTGTACAGTACAATGCCAGCTTGCCCTCTAATAAAGTATCTGGTCAGCTGCTTACATATATTCATAACAGAGTCAGACAAAACTCTTATTAAAAACTTATTCTTTTCTTTGGCAGAAAGTATAGGAATGAAGTTCAGTCATAACTTGATGCTATGTTAGTTGAATTCTGTGAATAACTAAATATTTCCTTTTGTTGACATCTCTGAAGGTCTGGACTAAAGCTGCCCTCCAGAAAAAGTAAACCTACAAAAAAATATGGATTGAGGTTCAGTCTCAGCTAGACATTATGTAGGATTAAATTTTGTGGATGTTTAATATTTATTCTTGTTGAAATAGTAGATGAGGTTCTCGTAAGGTAAATCTTTTAAACATGGACACAATGTTTGAGGATTAGAAATTCAAATCATCACTCCCTTACCATTTCCTATTAGCATGGTCTTACATGGCTGACTATCTATATCAGTCATTACCATCAAACACCTTTAAGTCAAGGGTACTTTGAGATAACAATAGTACTAAAGCTGATTTAACTTAATATACTAATATTGAGGACCAGCTTATGTGTAGTCATTTTATTAAGGATCATTTAAGGTCATAACAATTGAATGCATGTTTGCTAAGTGTAGTGATTTTCTATGCACACCATTGATCATGAGAACTTTGTAGTGTATCACTTTTCCATCCTCAAAGGTCTCACAATGCATCCTCAATAGAAGTGGAATTGATAGGTCCCTGTTTTCCTCTGAGCAAACCTGTGCAAGTAGAATTTCTCTCTGAGTTGGGATCCTCAGTGAAAATTTGAAATATTCGAAGGCTCCCTTGTTAGAAAAAAGTATGATAGCTGCCAATTCCTTCAGTAGATGATGTAGATATGTCTCTTTGAGAAGACCCCAACATTTGTAGGTTCCACCACTTGCATGCATCTCTGATAGTGTATTCTTTTACCAGTGGAGATTTGTGAGTGGTAACATTTAGCGCAAGTCCTCTTGGACCCACTCATGCTTGCATCCTTCTTACTCACCTCAAATGACTTTCTTATCCATCTCGAATGTCTTTCTTATCTGCACTTACTTAGCTTTTGAACTAGAGGTGTGGGTATTCAATTGCATGTTGAAGCCCCCAATCACCAAGCACACATTCCAGAAGAATATCCTGCTTGATGTTGCAATGACTTCTGCGACTTCATTTGATGACCATCCATAATCAATTTTCATGGGCACATTATGCTTGGTTAACAAATTCTCCTTTGAGCTCCTCACATGTAGCACCATTACAGATTAAGGGGTGTTAACTGTCTTCCTCACACATTTGAGCGGTCCATTCAACATCTGCAATTGATCATCAGACAAATATTCCTCTCCTCCCTACATTTTCCCAGTTTCCTCTTGTAACTATCTTTTGACTTGTGTAATTAAATTGTCTCTATCTTTTGTACTTAAGATCTCATCTTGGAGAGATCCTTGGATGCAAACTGTTTAAGTGATTTGTGCTTTCTCACGCTCCTCAAGTGGAAGTTGTCTAAACTTTAATAGCTTGTATGATTGCTTTCTATGTGATGCTTTAAGTTCTAGTGAATTGAATGCATTTTTCTTACTAATTAGACTATGCGTGCAAGTTGAATCACCTTTGGCTGCACTTTCCATGTGAATGTGGAGGGAAGGTTGAACATTGAAGGTATATTCAAATTTATCTGTTTTTTGGCACATCCCTTCCTTTTGTCTTTGTTTCTTTTTAGTATATCCACCCTTCTAACCTTTTTCCTTGGCATATTAGAATAGTAATAGATTAGCACCAAAAGCAGGTTGCAGTCACCCCTACATTTCTTGGAGTAGTGTTGGAGTTTATATAGCAAAAAACCACCTTTAAAGAGTAGACCTTCTCCATAGATTCCCAAAGTGTTTTGGGAAAGTTGTTGGGATTCCTAGATCCAATGCATAGCTGTTACATGGGTGTAAATCAATGTGGTATCCATTGGGTCTGGTGATTGGTGTAGTGGGAATCCTTTCATTTGCCCTTGGTTGGGGCCACATGCCCTCCTTTGTTCATCTTTGCTACCATGGATGTGGCCCAAATCCATTTAGCCAAATGTTGGGTGCAATGGCTTAAATTGCCAATAACCTTTCTAGTATGCCTAGCGGGCCTCAAATCATTCTTCCCATTGTGCTATTATTGCTTAAATTTGAATTTTGTGCTCAAACAACCTCATAAAGAGCCGAGGTTACACTATCTATAGCTAAACCCTTTGCTCAAATTATTACTTATGAGACAAGTTCTTGTACACCAATATTATTTCCTTCAGTACTGTGGTAAAAATTGAAGTTCTCTTGCTTTTTAGAGCTTTCTACATCACTCGGTGACTGTATTGTTTTGATTAACATGCAAGTTGTCTTCATTTTTATGAGACTTATCCAGATATGATCGAGCACACAATAAATCTATTTGATTGCATATTCTGATCCAGTTGAAAACCAGAAAAACTTGTTCTCTTCTTTCTATTTCGGCAATGCAAGTCAATAGCACCTCTCCTGGGATGGCAAGGAAGCGATCTTTACTCACGTGGAGTGCTGGGACTTCACTTGCCATTACCCATCGGAGTGATCTCCCATCTTGCATGGTCATGTAACTACCCCTTTCATCGGCGATGCCTCTATTTCTCCTATAGAGCCTATTCATGATTTGATGAACACAAGTGCTCCCTATTTTTTATGGAAGCCATATGGCACTGAGGTTGATCTTTGCTTCTTCAAAGGGTAAACTGACATTTGTTGGGCCAACTACTTTGCGATCACTTAAAAGAGCATGGTGACAATATCTACATATTGGAGCAGTTCACTAATGTCAAACATGCCTTTATGGAGACAATATTCGACTTCAATTTTTGGTTCAGCTAGACCATGAGGGAATCTCTGTTGACCTCACACCCTTTGATGACATTTCTTTCTTATGCTATTGCTGGGCCCTAAACTTGGATATAGCTTTGATCCAAACCACGTGTGGTTTTATTGTGCAAGAAGCATTCAACCTTTTAACATGGGTGAATGGTTTGTTTCACACAAGAAAGTTAGCCCCTAGGTTGACTATGTTGATATATCTTGTGATCAGCTGCAAATGCTGCGACTTATTCCAATTCCTCTCCAAGTGCTCAACATGCACATGGAGATGGTAGCTTGCCTCATCCTCTAGAGCTACTGATTTTGAAAGATGTATAATGGATATGATGTGTGGGCTGACTAACGAGACGGTAGACCTTAAGTGTAGTCAAATCTTTGAATACTGAGGCTACTAGGGTAACTGTCAATTGGGTAATCAGCCAAGATGTCCTCCTCTCATGTATTGTCAAGCTACCCCTTTTACAGCAGCTCCATTCATCAGATCTTCTAGCCATCCATTGAGGCCTCCTAGAGGCATTTTTCAATCTAAGGCAATCATTCTTGTGCCCTTTCTAACAACCTAATAGAGGAGTCAGCAACATCACCATTTTGGTGTCCAGTTTGACAAAGAGCAACTCTACCAATCTGGTGGGATGTGCAACCCAATTATTCCCGCTGGTTCACTTGAATTTCCTGATCACAGTTCAATTCTTAATTTCTTTATGAGACTTGGATAACATATAATTCTGGATTGTACTTTGATGCATTTATATAATGATAAGTAGATTGGTAGAATAAAACATCTACATTTTCTAGTTACACCCGCTGTCATCAGTGAGTTTTGTTTCCTATTGAGTTTTTCTCTAAGCAAGAAGTGGAACTATTTTTTGGAACTAGAACCTTTTTTCCAGGGACAAAAAATATGTAGCCATTTAAATGTATTATAATAATAAACTGTTTTTATAATGGATAAAGCTATAAAAAGAGACTATAGTGCTGTCCATTTATAGCCTTGGATGGAGTCCCCAGTCTGCGCATTAAATACACAGTTCCAGTTCTTTCAAATTTTCTGACGAGGTGACATGACATATTTTTATGAAGCAATCGGCTAAATGGTGGGATGCCTGAATGTTGAACAGCCTTAAAAGTTTGGCTTCAAAATATGCATGAGATACTCCTCTATGAGAATTTTCTTGCACATCTTTATGGTAGAGTTTTGGTCTTTAAAAGAATGATCTGACCTTAAACATCGGGGCATTCTTGGGCTGCTTTATATTGCAACAACATATATTTGCATTGATGATCCCACAAAATGTACTTGTACTCCTCATGTAGCTTGCAATGTTTGTGGTTGTGAAACCCATACTATTGATGACCTCCACAAAAAACAGGACATAAACAATATTCCTAATAATGTAAAAGCACATCCCAACTTTTATCAGTTTGCCCCAGCCTTGCTGCTTAATATAAAACAACATGCATGTGGTCTCGATATCAAACTCTATAGGTTCCATAATCAAGATTTATTTAAAAGCTCCATATTTTGAACTTTTTTCCAAAAACACTTTCACAAAAGACTGAAGAATGCTGAGCTGCTCCATGCAGCTAATTTTTAGATTCAATCTTTTGTGTCCTATTTCTAAACAAAACATAGGGTTAATATATGCTCTTCATGGCACTAGGTCATTGTGCAACCACAACTAACTTTGGATTCTAAGGACTTAAAAACATTTTCAATGCACCCATTTTCCATTGTGTTTTAAGGACAATGATGGAAAGAAACGCGACGACAAGTTTCTAGGATGATTCGGAATGGGAGGGCCTTGTATTTGGGGACATAACAGGATGACAATAAAAATTAGGGAAAATGTAAAATTATAGGAAATTTAAATTATTCATATTTTAAGGCATTTTTCATATTCATTATATAACCACATTGCATAACAATAGAGTTGAATTGATCAGGTCATTAAATATCAATGTCAGTGCCACCTTTATGGAGAATGAATTTTTGACCATAAAGGACAATCTTGAGCATGTTGTGTAGATTAAAAAATGCAAGATTTAGAACAGTGCGGCCGGAATTAAAATTCTCATTGATGATTCTAAGAAACTCCACGAGAGACATTATTTCCAGACATTGACAAAGCTGCCCATGGGGCAAAACGTGTACATGTTTGGCCTAGCACCAAAATTAGAGCTGGTAAGAAGAAATCCCTTGAAGAAGAGAAGAAATACTTGCTGGGTTTTGTTAAGTTGCATGATAATTTCTTCCAGCAAGAGTTGGAGGCAGCTAACATATTCAAACATTGTAATTGAGACTGTTTGGTGACTAGTCTTTTTTGTGCTTTGTGTTTTGTTTTCTTTTACTGTTGGATCTTTTTATTTTGGGGTTTTCTGTTATCAATGTTTTTTATGTTTTGGCTTATATTTTGCTGCTAATCAGCCTGTTGTAAAGGTTGTCAGGGCCATTTCAAACCCGTTTTTACCTCTAATGAAAAATGATATGGTTGAATTGAGAATTCACATGAGTTGACACAAATTAACAAAATTTCATTGTTTCATTGTCAATGTGCATATATGACAAGTACAATAAATGGTCCAATTTAATGAAATAACTTGCACAATAGAAGATATAATATGAAATATGCTGCAAATACTTGATAATAAAATGCCACTTCAAGAGGATACCTCCAATAACCTTCAATAAGAATTCAATGCTCAATAGGCTAAACTAAGACTCACTACCTCCTATATATACTCTCTTTATGCCTAGTATATCACCAAGGTCAACTTAAATATGACAATATAGGCCTAAGGCCGACCTAATTAACTAAATAACCTTTAATAATGATAATATGACTCAAGTAGGGGTTAAGGTAGCCGCAAAACGACTACTCATAATCATATGCATACTCTAGGATTAAGGGCCTAGCATGCCTGCCTCCGCCCCCCGCCCCCCCTCCCCAACCCCCTTAGGGAAGCATTTGTTCTCAATGCTAACTAAGTGAGGATTCTTCTGAATGAACTCTTCACCTTCTAATGTGACATCTTCAACTGGTAGATTCTTACACTGAATGAGATATTCGTTGAGTGTTCTAGTCCTTAGCTTCTTTATACATGTTTGGAGAATGAACTATGGTTCTAATATGATTCTTCCTTCTTCATCAAGCTCTGGTAATGCTATCTGTGTAGGAATGTTATTTCCTATTACTTTCTTCAAACAAGAAACATGAAAATCTAGATGTATCTTAGTTGTTGGCAGCGATTCTAGCTTGTAGGCAGCACTACCTATGTTTTGGATGATCTAGTATGGACCATAATATTTTGGTGACAACTTATTATTTTTTGTTTGTTGCTTCAATGGTATTTACTTATAAGGTTGCAATCTGAAGAATATCCAATCCTCCACTTCAAAGCTTCTTTCACTACAATGTTGATTTGCTTGCTGCTTAATTTGATTTTGTGCCATGGCCAAATTCTCTTGGAGTCTTGAAGTACTTGTTGATGAAGCATGTGGTTTTCCACAACTTGAACTTTTGGTGACACCCTCAATGATGATGTGATGGAAGGAGGATGATATCCATATAGTGCCATTTAAGGAGACATTTTTGATGAGCTATGGAAGAAAGTGTTATACCACAATTCTGCTAGTGGTAGCCAATCTACCCATTGTGATTGCTTATTTAAAGTGAAGCAACATAGATATCCTTCCAAACATTAATTAACAACCTCAGCTTGTCCGTCAGATTGAGGATGATATGAAGAACTATGAGCCGATTGAGTTCCCAAACATGAGAATAAATTTGTCCAAAAGTTACTTGTAAAGATAGATCATGGTCACTAAATAACTCTAGGTGTACCATGTAGTTTTTGTACATTCTCCAAAAATATTTTTGCCACTGTACTCACTCTAAAAGGATGTGATAAATGCAATAAAATGACAAATTTAGTAAGGTGATTCGCCACGGCCTTGATGGCATCTTTACCTTTAGATCTTTGGAGACGTGTAATGAAATCCATGGAGACCTCTTCCTTACACTGGTTAGGAATAGTTAAGGGCTGCAAGAGATCCAGTGCCTTAATTATGTCCCCTTTATTTCTTTGACAAACCAAACATTTAACCACAACTTTTTGAACATCCCCTTTGCGTGTTTGTAGTTAAAAATTTGGCCGTTTCCAAATCTGGCGAAAGTGGCCTCAAATTGAAGGTCTCGTTGAGACAAGTCCTTCCCAAAAGAAGTCTTGCTTGACTTGATGATATGTCTTTAAAAATCTTGAATGACTACCTATTAGAGACTCATGAAGTTTTGTGGGAATCTTTTGTTTGAGAGTGAAATTCTTGCATAGGTATAATCACTCTTTATTCCAGAAAGCATCTCCCTTCCAACAAAATTTATTTGATATTTGAACTACTCGTATGGCTCTGAAATTGTTGAATGAGATTGCTTGTAACAACATCATTTTTCCACTCATCTTTAGCTTCTTCGACCCAATTTGCTTGTAATATTGAAATGGAACACAATAGAGCTTCATATTTTTCGTCTGTCTTGAATAATGTCTCAAAGTCATATCCCAACATCTTAGTGACCCATTTTGTTGTTCTTCAGAATATAATCTCTGTTCCAAAAAACATTTTAGGCTATCATAATTTGTCTTAACTTTGAAGTGTCTTCCCATTACATATGGTCTCCATTGTTTGATTGCATGAAGAATAGCTAACATCTCTTTCTCATACATAGGCTTGAGTTGATTCATATCCTTTAATTGATGAATTTCAAAAGCAATGGGTTGACCCTTCTCCATGAGAACTGCTTTGATACCACTTGTAATGAAGTAATTGCACAATAGAAGATTTAATATGAAATATGCTGCAAATACTTGATAATAATATGCCACTTCGAGGGGGCAATCTCCTAATCCACTTCAAGGGAGATAACTCCAATAATCTTCAATAAGAATTTAATACTCAATATGCTGAAATAAGACTCACTGCCTCATATATACCCTATATACCCTCTTTATGCCTTGTATATTACCAAGACTGACCTAATTATGACTATATAGGCCGAAGGCTGACCTAACTAACTAAATAACAATGTAATAATGATTTATATGACTCAATTAGGGGTTAAGGTAGCTACACGCCAACTACTCATAACCATATGTATACTCTAGGATTAAGGGCGTAACACCCAAAGGCTACAACTTCAAAATGAAAAAAAGTAGAGAACATGGCAACTAGATTTACTACTGCTACATGGTACACCTAATCTTCATTCGAATCAAAATCAGACTTTGAGTTTGAGTTGTTCCCAATATTAGGGACATTCTCATCGAATGATATCCCAACCAATCCCTCTTGTGCCTTAACAATCCATATGTCATTTTCAATATCAACACATGCATGTGTTTGGAGTCAATTGATACTCAAGAATTTGTCAATCCTGAAGTCACAAGGCACTATGCATAACTTCTAACTTCTCGGCTTGTTTAGAGTTAAGCCTATTCCTTTTGACAGACCAATAAAGCTTTATATGGTTCAATTCCTCTTAGCAACAAAAGAACTTGCAACTTGTGAAAGGAGGCAAGTGACATGCATCGTCAATTCATTACATCCTTACCATGCTGGTTTGAACTAATGTAGCCCAAATTATCTTAGCCTCTAGTTTGTTGAATATTGGACGCCACATATTGGTAAAAGCAATCCACCACCATTAAAGTTTGGATGCCTCCTCATTGTTGTGCATCTTGTAAAGGGCCTTCATAAACCATTTGATTACCTCTCCATCTTCAGGAGACACTCTCCTTTTGGATATTGTTTGAGAATTTGAGTATAGGCTGCCATATGAAGTGAGGTTTTTATAGTGTTCTTCCACAAGATCTCAATAGGTCTTATACGCCCCTCCAAAAATTCCTAATTAGGGTCCTTGTTATCAATTACTTGTTTCATTTAGCCAAGCATACTTTCAAATGCCTCTACATCTTGAAAAACCGAAAAATGCTGAGAGGGAGAGGGGGTGAATCAGTATTTTAAGGATCCATTTAAAATTAACAATATCAGAGAATGCGAACACAAAAAAAAATGAGACAAGACACAATTTCTCTCCTGGAAAACCCAAGACGGGTAAAAAACCACGACACCACTAATCTCAAACGGGCAACAACCCTTTACATCCAAGAGCTACAACTCTTCACAGACTTATTACAAAACATGCTCCAACCTGTCTTAAAAGGCTACAACCTTTTGTTTGTAGGTGATTTGAGAGATACTGAACTAAGATAGGCTCTATGTCTTCACGGAAAATGTAAAGACGTTCAGAAATCTGGCAACCTTCCTTCGCACAATAAGATTATTAAAGAACTTTTAAGCTGCAACCAAATTGGAGTCTAAATTCAACTGATACATAGATTTATAAATCATCTTCTCAAAAGCACACACCGATATTCATGCCTCTAGTGAATTCATTCAGACATCCCTGTTATAGCCGATATACTCAAAACTTATCCTTGGAGAGACGCTAATTTTTTAAACTCCATTATCTCAAATGAATATGTGCGCACTACACTACAAAAAAACGATTTAACTTCTTTACTGTTAAAGACGCTACAGAAAGAAGTGTCAGCTTACGATCCATTATTGGGAGACAGATATAATCATTTGGCGGTTACAGTTGAAAGAATAATCTCTGAACACGCACAACTCTCTCTGCAAAATAAACGTCAGTCCACATCCCTTTGACACTCAACAGTGTTCAATAAGCCATGAAAAAACATTTCGAGTTAATCCGCATTGGTTTGTTAAACAAATGCCGTTTAAAGTGTACACATGTCAAAATTGCCAGAGATATATTCCAGCATTCTCATGGAACCTTCGTATGAGTTTCCAATGTAGAGAGCCACAAAACACTGCCAAGGAGTGTTACACAACCGCTAAACACCAAACAATTTGCAGAGTCAAAAAATGTTACACAGTGTTATAGAGGTTACAAATGGACACCATACAAAATCATTCCAATACCAGTTGCAGTTTGAACTTACACGCCACTTGTGCAAGTGGAAGTAGAGAACATAATCGAACCAGCTGTAGAAGATAGTATAAACTGGATTGATCACTGGCTAGAATAGTGACAGCTGGTGCTTAGACAAATTCACCGCATGAAGACAACCGAAACCAAAACAAATGACAAAAACACAACAATCTCCCCCTTTTTGTCATTGACGGCAAATTCCAGTAAGCACAAAGTAAAAACAATTTGCAATATTGAACCAGATCCATTTGAAAGATGGAGCCAACTGAATCAACTCCCCCTGAAAAACTGAGCCAAGGGAATCAACTCCCCCGGAAGCACTATTCCCCCTTTGACATCAATGACCATGAAACTTGAAACCTTATCTCGAAAGATATATCATTGAGGCACTCCCTCTAAGAGCGAAAAGTTTAGTGAGGTAGTAGAACACCAAGCTTGCTTTGAAGATACTCAAAGCGATCTCGGGGTAACGGTTTTGTGAAAACATTAGCAACTTGTTCCTTTGAACAAACATATGTCAGCTTAACCATATTGTTAGAAACTTGCTCTTTCAGATAATGATACTTAATTGGAATGTGTTTGGTGCGGGAATGCATTACTGGATTTTCACAGAAAATGCATATAGGATCAGTAAACTCAAGCTTGTAATCACATAAAGTGTTCTTCATCCAAATTACTTGAGTGCAACATAAAACTGCTGCAATGTATTCAGCTTCAGCTGTAGATAAGGATGTGCAAGACTGTTGCTTGCTGAGCCATGAGACCAAACAACCACCTAAGAAGAAAGCACAGCCACTGGTGCTTTTCTTATCATCTACCAAGCCACCCCAATCTGCATCTGTATAGGCTGTAAGAAAAAAATCAGAACTCTTGGAGAACCAAAGACCATATTCAACAGTGCCTTTCAAATACTTAAAAACTCTCTTAACAGCTTGAACATGTGTTTGCTTGGGTGACGCTTGAAATCTAGCAACATAACCAATAGCCTGCATAATATCTGGAATAGTGGCTGTAACAAACAGCAAACTTCCTACCACAGATCTGTAGAAAGTTTGATCAACAGAAGGAGATACATCATCCTTAGTTTACATTCGGTTTCCATAGGAGTGCTAATCAGATTGCAATCTTCCATTTTGAATCTTTTAAGCAGCTCTCTAACATACTTAGCTTGGGAAATGAAAACACCTTCAGAAGATTGATTAATTTGCAGCCCAAGAAAGTAAGTCAATTCACCCATCATAGACATTTCAAATTCATCTTTCATGCAATCAGCAAATTTCTTGGTCATTTTGATATTGTCACTACCAAAAATCAGATCATCAACATAAACCACAACAATGAGAATGCTGTTACCTTCCTCCTTGACATATAAATTGCTGTCAACATATCCCTTTTTGAAACCTTGCTGCTGCAGATAATTATCCAGCCTGTCATACCAAGTTCTAGGAGCTTGTTTGAGTCCATAAAGAGCCTTTTTCAGCTTGCAAACATAATCCAGATTGTTAGTAATAAGGCCTTCCGGTTGTTCAACATGAATTTCTTCAATCAAATCCCCATTTAGAAAGGCAGATTTGACATCCATTTGAAACACTTTAAAACCTTTAAAGGAAGCAAAAGCTAGAAAAATTCTAATTGCCTCTAATCTTGCAACGGGTGCAAAGGTCTCACCAAAATCAACACCTTCAATTTGAGAATACCCTTTGCACACTAAACGGGCCTTGTTTCTAATGATCTTTCCTTCTTCATTTACCTTATTGCGGAACACCCATTTAGTACCAATTACATTTTTGTCACTGGGTCTAGGCACAAGCTCCCAAGTGTTACTTTTCTTAATTTGCTCTAACTCTTCTTCCATAGCAGCAACCCAATGCTCATCTACCACTGCCTCTTCAAAACATTTAGGCTCAATCATAGAAATGAGTGAACAATCATCATGCTCAAAATAATTAATGTCTTTCTTAGCATGCCTAGTTCTTCTTTCAGCTATAACTTGATCAATTGGATGATTCTTTTGACAAATTTTGAAGGAGTTTTGAAAACAGAAATATCATGATCACCTTGAGAGTCATACCCGGAATGAACATGTGAGTTTTCAGCATCATTTGAGGAAGAGACTTTATTTTCATGAGCAGATTGAGTTTTTTCTTTGTCATTTTCACCACCTTTGCTAGCTGTAACAGCTTGAATATGAGGAGGAGAAGAAGGTGCAGCAGTGCTGGTTTGAGTTTTTTTTTCTTCAATGTTGTCCATATGCTCACCAAACTCATTAGTAACCTCATGTATCTTTACATTAACACTTTCTACCAATTTATGCAACCTCTTATTGTAGCATTTGAACGCTTTACTTTTAGAGGAGTAGCTAAGAAAAATTCCCTCATCAGCTCTAGAATCAAATTTACCCAAATTTTCTTCATCCCTTCTAATGTAACATGGACTTCCAAATTTTTTGAAGTATTTAACAGTAGCTGGTTTACCTTTCCACAGTTCGTATGGAGTCTTGTTGAACTTGGGCCTCAACAAGGTTATATTCTGAATTTGGATTGCTGTGTGGACAGCTTCCCTCCGAAAAATATCTTTCACTTTTCTTTCATTCATCAAGCAATGAGCCATTTCTTGAACTGTTCTGTTTTTCTTTCCACAACACCATTTTGTTGTGGTGTTCTAGGGGCTGAAAGTTGTTTATTAATTCCATGTTGCTCACAAAACTTGACAAATTCATTTGATGTGAATTCTCCTCCATTATCAGAACGCAAGCATTTAATTTTCAGATCCATTTCATTCTCAACCAAGGTCTTAAAAATCTTAAACTTATCCAAGGCCTCTGATTTTTCTTTTAAAAAAGTAACCAAAGTCATGCGAGAAAAATCATCAATAAGAAGCATAAAATATTTTTCACCTTGAAGACTTGCTGTCCTAGTTGGTCCACAAAGATCCGTGTGAACTAACTCAAGTGGCCTACTGCTGAAATGGTCTTTTGGTTTGAAGGAAGCTCTAGTTTGTTTTCCCTCTTGACAATTCTTGCAGACAACATCAGCTGGTTTCTCTATCTTTGGCATGTCTCTAACTGCTTCCTTTTTACTGATTTTGATAAGATTATCAAAATTTATATGCCCAAAATGCTTGTGCCAAAGCCAAGCATCCTCCACCTTACTCAAACAACAAGTTTCATCATTAGAGTCATCAAGAATATAAAGATTATTTGCTGCTCTAGTTGCCTTAGCTATGACATCATTTCCCTTTTTGATGGTACAAGAATTTGAGTTGAAGCTAAGATCATATCCCTGATCACATAGTTGACTTACACTAAAGAGATTGTGTTTCAAACCTTCAACATAAAGAACATTGTCAACAATGGTTTCATCATTATTTATCAAGAGATTACCTATGCCAGCAACCTTGGCGGAAGAACTACCACCAAATCTGACTTTTCCACCTTTCATTTTCTTGAGAGTGTGAAACTTACTTAAATCACCTGTCATATGTCTTGAGCAGCCACTATCAACATACCATATATCCTTCTCACTGCTGGCAAGAAGAGCTGTTTGAACAATGAGAGCTTTCAGAGGTGTTTCTTGAACTTTTCTTCTCCAAACTTTAGTCGCCTTTGTTTTTCCTTTAGGTTCAACATTGTAAGACAAATCTGCACGATAGCTGTTACAAAATCTTGAAGTATGGCCAAACTTGTTACAGCTGTAACAAATTAAATTGTACTTCCTAAAGACATTTCTATGTCCATAGCTCTATGTCCAAAGTAATTGCATGAAAAACAATAACCATAGAAAAAGGGTTTGTTCACCTTGTTTAATACGGACTGACCTGAGGTGAAGAGTTTTGTTCAAGTTGCATGCCAATTCCTCCCTTGTCTTTGGTAGGTCTTTGAGAGCTAAGAACGTCATCCAAGGATACGCTGCCATTTTTAAAAGTCACTTCTTCACTTGAAAGTATTGAAGATTTACCAATGTTTCTGAGAGTAACAATTTCAGCTTCTAGCTTGGTAATGTTTTCTTCTTTTAGCTGAATCTGATTTTCAAGATTCTCATGTATTTTCTTTGCCTCCTCATTCCAGACTTTAAAATCAACTAGTTGTGTTTCAGCCTCTTTAAGAGACGTTGCAATTTTTAGTTTTTCCACACTTTCAACTTGTAGAAGATCCACAAGAGTTTGATTCTTCTTTTTTAGCTTCTTAATCTCAGCTAATGCGCAATTAATTCAAGTTCAAGGTCCACTTCATCATCTTCCACATCATCATTTTCCTCTGAGCTTAAGTCATCAACAGCCATGAACATAACTTCATCCATTTGAGTATCACCTTCACTGCTGGAGGTATCATCGCTGCCATCCTTTGATAACAACACCTTTTTGCCTTTCTCAAATTTCCAATTTCTCTTCGCAAATCTTCTAGTCTTCCTGGATTTGGAGTCTTTTTCATCTTGGCTGTCATCATCTTTATCAAAGGGACACTTTGAAGCAAAGTGACTGAGTTTCCCACAATTGAAACACTTCAAACCAAGTTTGCCTTTGCTTTTGTTAAGACCCTTTTTCAGTTTTCTAACAAGGTATGCAATTTCCTCATTAGAATCTTCATCCGAGCTTTCACTGTGTCTTTTCTCCTTGTCTTTATTTCTTTTAGAGACCTTGAAAGCTGATTCATTTTTGGAAGTCCCTTCAACGGTGGTCCTCATCTCATAGGCAGTCAGAATACCATGCAATTTATCTACTGTAAGAGTATCCAAATCAGACATTTCTTCAACGGCTGAAACCTTAGCGTCAAGTCTCATAGGAAGAGAACGAAGAATTTTCTGAACTACAGTTTTCTCTTCTATGTTTTCTCCCAAACCTTTTAGAGCATTGACAACCTCATCAACACGAAGAAAATAAGCAGCAATATTCTCATCTTCCTTCATACGAAGACTTTCAAAAATAGCCCAGTGAGTTTGAATTTTTGCCTTCCTAACTTTGTCATCACCATGATAGGCATTATGAAGTTTGTCCCAAACTTCCTTTGCTGTAGAAAAGTGCATAACTTTTACAAATTCGTATTCAGTTAAGCCACATAGAATTGCATTCATAGCCTTGGCATTGTTCTCAAATTCCTTTTTGTCGTCAGCATCCTTAGGAGGTTGAGCAGGAATAGTGTAACCATTGACAAGACTGAGATAAACGTCACAGCCTAAAGACATGATATAAGTCTTCATGCGAACACTCCAAAAGGCATAGTTGGTCCAATCAAATAAAGGTGCATGGTTCATAGCAAGACCTTCTAGGGCACTCACGGTAGGCACCAAGATTGAACTCTCAAGCTTTTAAGTAGGGGAAGAGAGTGACCTGCTCTGATACCAATTGAAAAACTGAAAAATGCTGAGAGGGGGAGGGGGTGAAGCAGTATTTTAAGGATCCATTTAAAATTAACAATATCAGAGAATGCGAACACATAAAAAAATGAGACAAGACACAAAATTTCTCTCGTGGAAAACCCAAGACGGGTAAAATACCAACTAATCTCAAACGGGCAACAACCTTTTACATCCAAGAGCTACAACTATTCACAGACTTATTACAGAACAGGCTCCAACCTGTCTTAAAAGGCTACAACCTTTTGTTTGTAGGTGATTTGAGAAATACAGAACTAAGATAGGCTCTATGTCTTCACGGAAAATGTAAAGACGTTCAGAAATCTTGCAACCTTCCTTCGCACAAAGCTTTCGCACAACAAGATTATTAAAGAACTTTTAAGCTGCAACCAAACTGGAGTCTAAATTCAACTGATACATAGATTTATAAATCATCTTCTCAAAAACACACCGATATTCATGCCTCTGGTGAAGTCATTCGGACATCCCTTTTATAGCCGATATACTCAAAACTTATCCTTGGAGAGACGTTAATTTTTTAAACTCCATTATGTCAAATGAATATGTGCGCACTACACTACAAAAAAGCGATTCAACTTCTTTACTGTTAAAGACGCTACAGAAAGAAGTGACAACGTACGATCTATTATTGGGAGATAAATATAATCATTTGGCGGTTACAATTGAAAGAATAATCTCTGAACACGCATAGCTCTCTCTACAAAAAAAACGTCAGTCCATATCCTTTTGACACTCAACAGTGTTCAATAAGCCAGGAAAAAATATTTCGAGTTAACCCGCATTGGTTTGTTAAACAAATGCCGTTTAAAGTGTACACATGTCAAAATTGCCAGAGATATATTCCAACACTCTCATGGAATCTTCGTATGAGTTTCCAACGCAAAGAGCCACAAAACATTGCCAAGGAGCGTTAGACAACCGCTAAACACCAAACAATTTGCAGAGTCAAAAAACGTTACATAGTGTTATAGAGGTTACAAATGGACACCATACAAAAGCACTCCAATACCAGTTGCAGTTTGAACTTATACGCCTCTTGTGCAAGTGGAAGTAGAGAACATAATCGAACCAGCTGTAGAAGACAATATAAACTGGATTGATCACTAGCTAGAATAGTGACAGCTGGTGCTTAGACAAATTCACCACATGAAGACAACCGAAAACCAAAACAAATGACAAAAACACAACACATCTCTCCAAGACTATATTTGTATGAGTGTACTTAATCACTTGCACATGGGTGAGATGAAAAGGCAAATGAATTTGCAAACAAAATTAGACTCAATTGATTGTGTGAATGCTAAAATTTATAAAATTTAAAATACACAAATTGAATTTTTTACTAGATATGCTCATTATATATTTCTTACTTCATAGTGGACCGCCAATCATCATCAAGAATCTTTTCCTTCACATCTTTCCCTTTGGTTGTGTTGGCCTTGCCCACCTACCCCACTTGGCATTAACCATCATTGATTGTAAAGGCTTTTGCACCTCAAGCATCTTTTCTAACAAGATGAAGTAGATGGCATATCTAGTTTCCAAAAGTTGAGGAATTCTTTCCTTGAAAAAGTCCCGAAAAGAGAAACATGAGGTGCAATGGTTGTAACGAACATCTACATGCCTTTGTCTTTTGCTATCATTGCCTTCACCCAATCTATTTGTTGACAAGGAAAAGGATAGTCGGATACAGTTTTGAAGAAGATACTGCATCTTGCCACATCAAACTCGCAGAGGCTAAGAATTGGAAGATAGCATGTAGAATAGGGCTACTATCTATGGTCACGTCCCCTCCCTGAGATACAAATATATTGTAGGATGTAATCACCGGTAGGAGAAAATAATATATGATTTACTAAATGAATATAAACAATACATTTATTTTTGGGTTCCAATATGATGTGTTTGTTATGTATGTTCCCAATATTTTGTTAAGTTAACCTCCTTTCCAGATCTAATTCCATGTTCCCTTAATAGGACTAAGTCCAGGGTTTAAACTAAAATACTAATGAAGTCATTGGGGTTCAAAACTTTGGCCTGTGGCCCCTACATTTCTTGCTAACACTATCTTCTTAATGCCTTTGAAAGCATGAACATGACATGGGGTTGAAACAATGTGTTTGTAAGCATCTTCCACTATCGTGCCACTGCCAACTTCTATAGCATTTGAGGCCCCAACCTCCTCTATGGCCACCCTTTGTTAATGTTTTGGGCTTTACGGCAAAGATCAACGCATTGGACAAAGTGGCAATAATAATAATTAATATATTGTATTATTATTGATATATTTAATTATGATAAAATCGGTTGGATAATAATAAAAAATATAAAAGGTTATATTTATTATTAAGGATTGATTTTAATAATTAAATATGGAGCAAATAATATAAAAGAATATATTATTAATATGGACCCAAGTCGGCCAACTTGGGAGGCCAAGAGTTTATCT
>MU227982.1:1246440-1257072 GCA_018584345.1 Thuja plicata | reverse complement strand
GAGTCCTTGTGACTCGTGGATCTTGGATCCACAGGTTGAGTACATGGAGACATCATGGACTTGATGTCGGGAAGCCATTACTCGGAGCATTTAGTGAATATCATGGACTTGATATTCGACCAATGCTTTTGATATCATGGGTTTGATATCAGTCGAGTCCTTGTGACTCGTGGATCTTGGATCCACAGGTTGAGTACATGGTGACATCATAGACTTGATGTCGGGAAGCCATTACTCATAGCATTTAGTGAATATCATGGACTTGATATTCGGCCAATGCTATTGATATCATGGATTTGATATCGGTTGAGTCCTTGAGGCTCTGAGATCTTAGATCCATAGGAGAGTATATGGTGACATCATGGATTTGATGGACTTGGTATTCGGTAAGCCAATGTTCTTGATATCATGAATTTGATATGATGACATCATAGACTTGATGTCGGTAAGTTATTGATGAATATCATGATTGAGTCTGTTAGACTCAAGGTTGAGTATGCGGTAGACATCATAGTCGTAATGACTATAGGCCAAATACTCGGAGCACTTGATAAATATCATTGGTACTTGATGTTCGGAATATTATCATGGATTGATGGAATACATTTGTGACTTGTGTTTTCATCATGTTTGATAAGATGATAGATGTGATATCTATGACACTATTGGATAAGGAATCCATTGTGGTTATGTTTTTGAGTCCTACTATAGATGGGAGATCTATAGGTTGATCTTTTCCTCAAGTCCAAGAGTGAGTGTTAATGTTTTGGGCTTTACGGCAAAGATCAACGCATTGGACAAAGTGCCAATAATAATAATTAATATATTGTATATATTATTGATATATTTAATTATGATAAAATCAGTTGGATAATAATAATAAATATAAATGGTTATATTTATTATTAAGGATTGATTTTAATAATTAAATATGGAGCAAATAATATAAAAGAATAAATTATTATTATGGACCCAAGTCGGCCAACTTGGGAGGCCAAGAGTTTATCTTAATAAGCTCATATATTAGAGCGACTTGGAGAAGGTAAGAAGCAACCAAAAACTAACGTTGCCTTCTTCCTTCAGCAAGATCGTTGGATGAGCAAAAGTACTTGAGCAGATTTACATTGCATATCGAGCGATTTATATCAGACTTCTTTAGGCGAACTTGAGAAGTAAATTAGAGGATCAAATTGGAGCCTTAAGTAGCAGATCCAAGAGCGAATAAGAAGCATAAAAGGGGGCAGATCAAGCAGAAATTACATCTGCTATTGTGGTGAATTAAGCAGCCCTAGAAGGGCGAATTGTACAGATCATAGCAGACATATAAGGGCAGATCAAGCAGCCATAGAAGGAAAATTGTGTAGCCCTAGAGGAGCGAATTAGGGCAGACAACAAGGGCGAAGTAGGGCAGAATTAGAGCAGCCCTAAAAGAACAGATCTGATAGCTCATTGAAGACCTTCAAGAACAGATTCATATCAGTCCTCGAAGGCAATATTGAAGGGCAAATTTGAAGAATACAAAGTGCAGATTTGAAGCCAACCAAAGGATAAATTCAGATCTTCAAATCCGGGTATTATCTTGCCTTAATTGTGAATATTTATTATATCCTGTGTCTTAGTGCTTGAAAGACCTCTGTAGATTGTATTTTCCTTGCTATAATCTGAAAACATTAACACCCTCAATTTGAAATTGCAAGTCTGCATCCTTGCACTTCCCTGAATAATAAAAAATTCTAGGAAAATAAAGATCAACTTCGCATGTAACTATAATATTGATGAGTGGCCAATGTCTAATATCATTCCACCCATTTAGTATAATCAAACAACTTGTCCTTAGCTAGGTTTCCCTCATGCCTATCAACAAACTCAGCTGTGAATATCCTCTATTAAGGTGGGTTTGTGTTGTCTATGATCCCCTTGGGGCATATGAGGAACCAATGTTGTTTGACTTTTTAACATGCTTTTAAAATAGGGAGAATTTACCACACGAAATGAGATAGCTTAGGGTTAATTCTATTTGGTTGTTGCATCCTTTGCCTCTTCCTATGACTGTAAGTTTAACATTCTTGCAATTGTGCTTGGTCTATCACTATGTTTTCTCTTTCATTTTGATGAATCCTCTTCCCTTCGAGTTTCAACATGCATCGCAATCATAGGAGGTTGTATGTATTTTACTAGCAAAGC
The DNA here is from genome assembly GCA_018584345.1 of Thuja plicata. Lineage (NCBI taxonomy): Eukaryota > Viridiplantae > Streptophyta > Pinopsida > Cupressales > Cupressaceae > Thuja > Thuja plicata. The sequence continues at coordinate 1,254,888 of MU227982.1, read as the reverse complement.
CTCGACTCTCGTCTCAAGCTCCATATATAACCTAGAAACCTCAACCTACTTATACTGTTGTCGTTTTGGACAACCCAAATTCTGTTTCTAGGCATAAAAAAAAGATGATTAGAAATTTAGTGTAGTTCCCCCTTTAAATCCCTTTTGCACATGGTGCAACCAATGATTACTTCCCCTTGAATATTTTTTTGGTTTTGTTTAAAATTGTCATAAATTGAAAAAGAGTTTGGTTGTATTGAATTGGCATTTCACATAAGCTTTTAAGAGAGCAGAAGGGCATTCAAAATGGTTTTTTTCCACTTCACCGACAACACTTTGACATTTTGAAGAAATTCATCAATTTTTTGGCTTGTTTGTTCAATCTCAACCTCTTTGCTACAATATCCCTCACTGCTGTTCATATTTTTTGTGAAAAAATCTGCTGCAATCTGAAAAAAATGCCTAAGAATTTGGCTCTGTAAAGAAAAGAGAAAACACTTCAAAAAGGATTTGACAAAATGAACATAGGATGCTAAATTTATCTCAAATGATGAAGTGTTGATGCTCTCCTTTCTTCTTGTCATTACTGTTCTCTTCTACTCTCTTTTCCTTTCATTCCCTTATTCCTACAATATGGCAAAATGGCATAATGAACGTGTTTCAAACTTTTATGTTTTTAATGTAAGTGGGTTTGTTTTAGGTTTAGGGTTTTGAAAAGAACCCGTCCCTTTTATTCTTAATTTTTATTATTAATATTTAAATCTACATGGCCATTTCTGGTCTGGCTAGGTACCATATTTGACATATAGCAAGTAATTCTTCCTCTTCTTTATTATTGCTTTTACTTTTGTTTTTCAAAAAAACAGAAAACTATAATGCTCTAAATTCTAGGACATCATTTGTGTGGAAATGATAGGAAACTTCATTATAAATTTATTTTTTGATTCTGCCGTTATTATTTACTAATGAGAGGCATAAAGAGATGGCTATATATGCATGCAAAATGTAATTGGAAGAACTCAATGAAGCATCAGCATAAACACATGGGTAATAATGATTCACCAATGGCAAACTTCCAGTGAGAGCCGCTACACCTGTGATCACCTGTTTATTATAAATTTCCATGCCCCGCATTCTATTTACTTATGTTTTTTTAACAATGTTCCACATTCTATGTGTTTTTGTTGAACAGTTATCCTGTTCTCCTGCTGCTTATTTAATTAGTATTATTCATCTCACGATATAGTATTTCACAGCTGCACTCATATCCTTCCTTTTGCTTTTTTAATTTTCTTTAATGATCCTAATTTAATGACAGTGCTTTACAACTTTATTGTATCACTCAGTGTTGATTGGTTATTGTGCAGTTTTATCCTTCTATCATTTTCTCTTTCATTTTAATAAACCGTCTTAGGAAGTAAGGAAACCTCTTAGGCCAGTCAAATGAATGTTTGGAGAAGCAGTAGATGAATTCAATATACTACTCAAATCCAATGGAACGATCAAGAACCCCGTACAAATTGTTAGTTTGCATGATCCTATCTATCTTGGGTATTCTCTTTGAAGACCTAACTAGAAGAAATGATATGATACAAAAATGTGATGCTGGAGTCATTCATTCATAGACTGATGTCAAAATCTGGGAACTGTAAGAACTAAGAAGTATGAATGCTTGAATTTAATTATTAGTCATAATTGCTGGTTGTCTATGATGTGCTATTAATTATTGAATGTTATATTTTAATTTAATTCCTTGAGATTATTAATCTCTGGAAAAAATCCTCTTTTCAGCCTCTATAAGGTTAGAACTTAGAACCATACCTCTGAACAGGATTGACGGTGTTATTTACTAACAATTTACAGGTGTGTTGCAGTCTCTTAGGCAATGAATGTAAGCTAAGGCTCCAAAGTGATATATGTGAAAGATAACCTAACCTAGAAGCTCCTAAACTCAAAATGTTAGCATCTGACCCAATTTTTATTTAAGGATTTAATAATTAGGGCAGAGTCACGTTTACGATCATGCTTTGAATATCCATGTAAGCATGTGACTAATTTAGTCTGCTATAAGCACTTCACCTTCTTCCATATAATTACATGTAAATCTAAACTGATAGGCACTGGCACTTAAAAACTTACCAATCTTCAATCTTAGAATGTTACTTACTGCCAAAAAGCCAGGATTGCCTTTAGAGATGCCAGGAAGTTCAATTTCAAGACTCCTGGAGGGGGTCAAACCCACTTATCTTCACTGTTCATAGTTTTAACTTTTATCTTCTCATATCCTACTTCATTTGATTGAGGATGGGGCAAGCGCAGGGGTTTGGGTGGAGAGGAAGTTGTCACAGATGGAAAGTTGCAGAAGCAGGGAAAGTGTCAAGGGCATGGGCATATGCAGGAGGCATAATCTGCTGTTTAATATCTTTAAAAAATGTGTTATTTTGGCTTCCAAAGCACTATAAACTCATTTCTTGTTTTAGTTTCACATCATCTTGAAATCAAAATAAGACTTATTTTGGTGTTTGAATATCTTCTATCTTAAGTTTATTTTTCTGGTAACTGATATAAATTCTATTATGTTTTTGCTTTTCTGTTCTTGACATCTTTGTTTTGGTCCAGGTTATCCTGGCAACAAATATTGCTGAGACATCGGTGACAATTCCTGGAATCCGATATGTAATAGATCCAGGATTGGTAAAAGCACGTGCATATGATCCTCGTATAGGAATGGAATCATTGGTTGTTATACCCATTTCAAAAGCTCAAGCTCTTCAAAGGAGGTGAGAATCCTGGAAGATAGCTGAACCCATTTCACAATCTTAAGGTCCAGTTACCAAGTTGTGTTCTTTATAGCTGTGATATTAAAAGTCAACAAAATTCAAGTTGATATTCCTCCTGTTCTCTAAAGAAACCAGTGGAAGCTGTGCCAAGATTGTTATGTTGAGATAAATTTTGTCATTTCCTTAGCAATATCATTGAATGAAAATGAGATATGGAAGCATAGTTCAAAAACTCAGACTGGGCAAAAACTCGGGAGCATACTATAAAATTTAAATACACAAAAAAGAGTTGTGTTCTTTATAGATGTAATATTAAAAGTCAACAAAATTGAAGTTGATATTCCTCTTGTTCTCTAGAGAAACAAGTGGAAGCTAGACTGTTTAATTGAGGTAAATTTTGTTATTTCCTTAGTGTTGATGTGAGTTTTATGCCACTACAACATGCAGAATCGAATACTTAGTATTCCAAATGAAATACAAAATTTCCAACTCTCTCTTGAACAAGGAAGCTCATATGCTAAACAATGTATATGGATTGTGTGATCAAATGAGACAACCCCAAGGTTCCTTTTTATCGCGGACTTTCACTCAGTTGTAATCATGTGATTTGATGGTATCACAAAGGGACTTATGTTGTTCATTCAATGGACATTGACCACTCCAACCACTTCCAACCAAACAAATTGCAAAGAGAAAGAGTTTAGAAAGGTATAATCTACTCCTAGAATGCAAGAAACAATAAATGTTGCAAAGAGAAAGAGTTTAGAAAGGTCTAATCTACTCCTAGAATGCAAGAAACAATGAATGTGTTTGTGACTCTACTAGACTTAGTTTAGCCATCAACATCAACCAATCTAGTGGGATCTCGTAAGGTAAATGTAAGATGTTCAAACTATTACCATTCCATTAACACCATCAATGGATGCATATCAATGTGCAAGCAATAATCGATGTAAAGTTTATATATATGCTAGTTGACCACGCAAGGCAAACTTAGAATGAGCAAGTTCCTAGTGGTATGGTCTTAAGCAAGTTCAACAAAGATGCATCCACAATTTCTTTCATCCAACTAAATTACTTCTACTCAACATGAAATAAAATCTACTTTAAGTGAGGAAATGTAGAAACCATGCAATACTCCAAAATGATACAAGGGATCCAACATGAAGACCAACAATGAATTAAGAACAATTTGGCAGTATCATAGCAACAATTTCTCCAAAATCTCCCCTCTACAAATGATGAGGCCTTGGCCTTTTATAGTTGCTCGATTACAATGGATGGCCAAGATCAATTCAGGATCAAGGGCCCAGACTCATCCAACAAAGCCCTAATCCAACTAATAGCTACAAGCATTAAATGCTTGTCCAATTATATGAAGGCACCATCATGTGGGCCAATGAGAAAATTACAATGCTTTTGAGATCCAATGAGAAAATAGGTTAGGTAGAAGTATTAGGTGGACTCCACATGTACACTTGGCATGATCTGATTAACTGTGCTTGGACACGTGCAACTGGAGCTTTCTAATTGGTTGAAGATGAGTGGGTGCCACATTAGCATCCTTATCTCATAGACTTGATCAATTCCTTGGTGATGAAAAAATATCTCTTGATACTCAACATTATCAAGTCTTCAATTGTGATGGCTCACATTCCCAAATTGCTTCATCTTCACAAACTTCTTCCACTTGGAAATCTTCTCATTGCACTTGTTTGTTCTTGAAATCTTGGTTTTCTCTTGGCCATGATCTTCTTGAGGTGATGAGGTATTTCATATACGTGGATTATTCCTCTTAATCCAATTGAACTTGGATTCCCTAAGGGAATTCAGGTTGATGATGATTCTTCTTTACTTGTAGCTTTGATTATTTTCTTGCATAAGTTGTTCCTTGATCTCCATTTTGAACTTGCATCTGCACCTTGTCCTCGATCTCGAACCGCCTTCTTGTTTCTCCTCTTTGATGGAAGGCTGGTCATTTGTAGACTCTTGTTTGAACCCTTCGAACTTAATCTTGCCACAACCCTTCGTTCTCTAAGCATCTTCAACCTACATGCGTCATCATCCATTAAGTATTGAATTTGAAATTCATTTCTCTTAAAGATTGAAAATTGAATGACTAGAAATGAAATTCAAAACCAAGGCTACTCGTGAACGATCTTTCAATATTTTGCCTTAAAACTTCTCCATTTCATCCTAAAATCTAATATGCAAATGGAAATCTAATGATAAAGCATATGAATTCAACACCAAATTTTCATTTTCATCCAACTAAGTTTGAATTCTTCAAGAAGTAACATCTTTTGCCAAATCTTAGCCACATACTGTATATGCTGATGACAAAAATCTTTTTAAGGCACAATTCTGATATGATTTGACTTCTAAACTCTGATTTTTATGCCCAGATTTGCCATTCGCAGTACTTAGTCTCTGATTTTCTTGAAAATTATGAGGTTTATCGCCCAGATTTGATGTTGCTAAGGTTTGAAATTAAGAAACAGCTAGTTAAGTTTGATGGCAACTTGTGACTGATCTGCTAAACTCGTGGCTTTACTTGGGCTGAACTTGTGGCTTTTATCAATAAAAGATCATTTTTTACTTTTAGCCCTTGAAATAATTGATTTTCCCCTTGTTGATTGATTTCGAGGTAAGTTTGTGGGAAAGGTCGAGTTTTAGACCTGAAGAAGTGGCGGAAATTTGGGGCGGCTTGTCCACTAGTGGACAAGAGGGTGGTGGAATCCACTACCTCCATGTCCAGCCTCGAACAAGGGGGAGGCGGAATCTGCCACCTCTATGTCCAGCCCTTATTTGCCAACGGACATGGTCTTATACATTAAGATTTCAATCAACTTCATTTCCATTCCGATTTCAACTTTCTTGCTCAGCAATTTCACTTTGCCATTTAAAACTTGATCAATCTCACTCCAATCTGCAAGTCATAACTACGGATTTCCCTTCAAGGACCTGATTTTAACATTTTGTTGATCTTTGGCCACTCAAATCTTAATCAAACTTGGGGGGAAACTGATATCTATCCTTGATTCCACCTATTTTTAATGCTCATAAGCCCATGGAATGTTGATTTTATGCCAAAATGAGGGCGGAAATTTCATGGTCTTCGTCCAAGAGTGGACAAGTGGGGTGGAATCCGACCCCTCGTCCAAGCTTGGACAAGAGGGGGTCAGAATCCGACCCCTCCTCGTCCCTTTCTTGCTGCCAAGGTTTGGACTTAGAGCTCTATTTTCAATCTAAATTTGCAATCTGATTTCATCATTCATTTCTCCACCTCATTTCTTGTTCATAAAAACTTCCTAAACTTTATGATTTTTGTTGTTCAAACCAACTTCATAGCTGCCTCCACCAAGTTGACTTCTCCTTTATCGATCATCCTGAATTCATCTTCCTTCATCTCAACCTCTCACTTCACTCTCAATAGCTGACAAGACTGGACTTACTTCACTCAATCCAATTCTAGACTCTCAACTCGATCTCCCTTTACTCTTTGACTAAGAACTGGATTTCATGTTTTGGAGGTGCATTGGTTTGGCTCTGAGATGAGCAAAAGTTGCTCAAACTCACCTCTCTAGCTTAGAGATTTCAAAACTACCACCAAACTAAGGGAAACTAAACTACCAACACCTATTGCCAGGCAAAAAGAGGGGGTCCCCATTGGCAATGGGGCGACGGTGTGAAAACCTCACAACACTTAGTAATAACATTGAATTAAACTGACATGTCGAAGCATAGTTCAAAAATACCTTTTTTGTTGTCCAAACCAACTTCATAGCTGCCTCCACCAAGTTGACTTCTCCTTTATCGATCATCCTGAATTCATCTTACTTCATCTCAACCTCTCACTTCACTCTCAATAGCTGACAAGACTGGACTTGCTTCACTCAATCCAATTCTAGACTCTCAACTCGATCTCCCTTTACTCTTTGACTAAGAACTGGATTTCATGTTTTGGAGGTGCATTGGTTTGGCTCTGAGATGAGCAAAAGTTGCTCAAACTCACCTCTCTAGCTTGAAGATTTCAAAACTACCACCAAACTAAGGGAAACTAAACTACCAACACCTACTGCTAGGCAAAAAGAAGGGATCCCCATTGCCAGGGTGATGTGTGAAACCTCACAACACTTAGTAATAACATTGAATTAAAATGACATGTGGAAGCATAGTTCAAAAATACGTAGTAGGTAAAAAATTTGGCAGCCTAAAATTTTGACTTGGACTTGGGACAGCAAAAACTCCGCAAATAAAATTATATAATTACACAAAATAGAGTTTAAGCTTAAATAATGCATGAGAGATATAAAGAATGAATTTAGAGAATAAATGAAGGTGTTTTGATCATAGTAGCATTAATTGAAAATAGGATTGAATTGACAAACCCAAATTACAAGTGGAATTCAATAAGGTGGGAGTCTGTAAACTGCTGAACAATTCATAAAACATGGAGAAAGTATTGTTGTGTTTTATCAATTCAAATAAAGGAAATTCTTTTTCTTTTCTATCCAACACAGCCTGAAACAATATTTGTGTTTTGCTTTTGAAAACCATTTATTCGTACATTTGGGATTATCTCGATTCTGATATGCCACTACTAATGCCTCGGATGCTGATGTAAAGGATACAGGTTCATTTCTTTTCCTTTCTTCTTTAAGTCTGGCAAACCAGCTGTCAGTAGAGGTGATGGAGACCTATTTATACCAAGGACTTTATTCATTTGGTCTCGATCATACATGCACAATCAAAAGGTCATACTTAGTCTGATTTTGCTGCATTATTTATATAGGATATGTGTACCATACTGGTGCAGGAGCACCTAGGTACAAGGATAAGCTATAGGAGGTCAAAGGTCAAAATGTGGTTGTATTTGGTTCTAATATATGAGGTCATCATTAAAATATAATAAGTCCTTTGATGTAATCTGTAACTTGTTTACAAGAAATTGCCAAGATTGTGAAATAAGGTCCCAATAGGTCAAATTGAGTCAAAAGACCCATGGAAGGGCACAAAATAATGTAAAATGTTTTATTAGTCCATCTCTAGATGTTTGGAAGGTCCTTAGAATGATTGGTGGTCATTTGTGTCCAAAATACAAAAAAAATTGCTTAAAAGATGTAAAAGTGCAACATTGCAAAATTGCAATTTTACAAAGTTGCACCAAAAGTTGTCAAAGGGTAGTTGGTCGGTCCAGAGGTAGTTAGGGACAGTTTTTGATAAAAAATGTTATAAAATGACATGTTGAAGTCGAATTGAGGTGTGGTGGATAGTTGGAGGAAGTTGGGGACAAGTTGGAACAGTCACACCTCTGACTGTCACCATGGTTCTGCAGAAATGGTTGACAGTCAAGTGTTTGGATGCAACAAACCTTTGTTGGAGGATGTAAAGGGGATGGAAGGAAGCAATGTAGATTGATCACCATCAAACACTCATGTAATGTATCCATATATTAATTTAAAGAGCATTTTTGTGTTTTGTTATTAAACTGTCTCCCTGATCAGTCACGTTTTCTGCTGTTCCTAATTACTTTTCTATATATGAATGGATTGAAAACGAAAGGCCCCGTTTGTTTGGGGAATTGGAATTTGACTCAAAACCTTATTATCACAAAATCAGGTTTTGAAATCCCGGTTTTGCATCTTGGGGAATTGGAATTTGACTCAAAACCTTATTATATCAAAAC
>MU227982.1:1229856-1246386 GCA_018584345.1 Thuja plicata | reverse complement strand
AACCTGGTTTTACTTGACAAATCCAGAATTGCAATTTAGAGAAACAAACAGCGGATTTGCAAAAACGAGAAGTGTCACTCCCAAAACCGAGAAGTGTCACTTCCAATTCCTGCAAACAAACGGGGCCAAAGGTTGATGATTGTAAGATGTTCTAAGATGAGTTACCTTCGTTTTGAGTCATGTTAGAGGTTCTGTCATGATTATGAAGGATCAAACGAGATCCAATACATTTTGTAAAATCTGGTAATAAACCCTCAGTCACAGACCTGCCAACAAGGGTTTGTTTATAGTTTGCATTTTAACCGATGGAAAAAGATCACTCTAGTATATTCTTAAAGTAGATTCAGAGGGGTTTCAAGTGCAATTGATTTTACCTTAAATGGTTTTGTCTTTCATTAGAAAAAAGATGCCCTAGCGGGCAGAACACAGTGAATTTAATGTTTTGACAGTAAAACAGACATTATTTGATGAAATATCTAACATGGAGCGATGTAAAACAATGGCAAATGGTTGGTAATAGTTAAGACAACTTGAGAAGTGACTCATGACCTTGGTGAAATGTATTAATAAGGATGGTCAACATATTTGTATAAGAATTGCAGTTTTATACTGTCTATATGCTGACAGTCAGTCTTATGTTTGAACCATGGTCCTTTTGTGGAATGTTGATAAAAAATCATTAACAACAGTTCACTCAATGTGTTTAATGATTCTTTCCTGCCCTCAGATCAGTATTGGGTAACTGTACTTAGTATGCAGACAGCAAATGAAATCTTGTTTCCAAAAGGCAGTATACAGGATTGATAAGAGTTGTTGACAGTGACCTCATTTAGTTTGCATGGTCTAATCATTTGGGTGTGTTGTTGACAGATAACAAGGGTCATTAAATGATATGGGGGTCAATCAGTACTAATGGTTCTTGAATGTGGAAAGACACTCTAATGGACAACTCTTGTATGCAAGCAGGGCATGATTAACCCACTGGTTTTGTGATCAGAGATACAGGGTATGTGTCTGTTGCGGGAGAAGGAGATTGTGAGCACAAGAAGTTAGACTTTAAGGACTAATGGTTTGTATTGAGAACAAGGTTGTTGGTGGTTGATGGACCATATGACTAAGACTGACAGTTTGTGTGCAGTCAGCAAACAGAGGTTTTTAGGACAAAATAGTGGATCCTTGCAAGGTAAAGGATAATGGTTTTAGTGAATGTTTTTATTATCAAATAGGCTCGAAGCCTAATTCTTGTAATAAGAGACCTTGAATTAGGTGAGTGAGGAGAGATTGTTGATTAACTTCATGATTACCTTGAAACCTAGATGGCAATTTGATGGAACCTAGAAAGTTGAATGTCTCTTTTGATAGGATCGAGGAACCTATCATATATGCCGATTCAGTGATTTCATGCCTTAGAAGGGTTGTTTTGTCTCTAATGAATTATTGTCATGATGAAATATGGATGGATCAATAGGATCCTAAGGAGTTGATTGGTGTATCAGATACCTCTGCATCACATACATCTTCCCAATCACACCCTTGCTTTCTACCCACACCTCCATCTATTCTCTGTTCCCTGTGCAATCAACGAGAACATTCTTACTGCAAGGAGCTACATATTCTTCTTTCTCATGCTGCACATTAGGTGGTGGAGGTCACTGCAATCCACCTCCCAATTCTTCATACAATAGTTTTGTTGGCAAACCATCCTGTTGGTGTGAATTTCTGAACATCCTCCTGTTGAACATGTAATTGGAGAGTAAGCCGAAGACAGACTATTCTGAATTTCCTGGCCATTGGACTTTGGATTGAGAATTCACCAGACAATTGGTTAATCTTGTTTAATCCTTTTCAAACAGGTTTCCCCTTAGGATACATACTTTAAGTGTTATACCTCATTAATACTTTCCATGTGTATTTCCTTGCATACCTTACGCCATCCATTTTGTAGCCTAGGTGGTTCCTTAAAGCTTTATTTTTTAAACCCCAAACCCATACTTCTTATGTCGGATACAATATTACCATCCAATTGCAATTCTTTTTCTTAGAACCTTCTCCACAGGACCATAGAAATTCCCTAACCATCTTGTCCAATTGGTCAAAGTTGGAGCTGGTGAATAACCGACGGTCCAGCATGATAACTAATAGACACTGAATGAAGAAAGAATTTTTTGACACATCTGAAGTCTACATGCCTTCGTCATCATATGAGCTTGTCGTTCACCTGAATTTTTGCCCAACTCTTTAAGAATCAGATCCCAAATTGCTTTCACGGATGGCTATCTGTTTAACAGAAAAAATGGATTCCAAGATACTGCAAGGTCCATGCCATTGCTGCCCCTATTTTGTTGTTCACCAGAGAGGGTTGCTTTCCCATTCCAACAAGTGAGATATATGCACATCTATCTCAGCTAATGAAGCAATACAATATACATCCACGTTTCTTGCAATGTAGTCATATTATCCTCATCAAGAATAGGAAATAAAGCACTATTATCAGCAAAGTGAACTTCAGAACTATTTTTTTATTAGGAAGATTTGTTCCTCTTACTGGTTTACTAAACTGACAATCTCTTTACTGAAACTCAATGTCCTCCGTTGCTGAAAGAAATAAGAGGCAACTGGACACCCTTACCTAGCAGATCTTTGGATCTGGAAGAAATATGATAATCCTCTATGAATGCCAATTTGAGCAGAAGCATCTTCTAAAAGAATCAGGTCCATTCTAATAAACATCTCTCTTAGTCCAAATGTTCTGAGCACAATTCCTGTATAGGCCTCTTCATGTTTTCATGTCATTCAAAGTCTGTAAGAATCTGCAGACATTTTTACCCAAAGATTTTTCACAACTCAAACCTTCGCAACTGGTAATCAAACTATCAATGATATAACTTCTCTTTGCAAAACTAATTTGTGTCTGACACAGCTTTTATGATTAGCTTGCTAAGTCTATAGAAATGGTTTTTGTTAAAATCAAATTAAAACATTCTGTAAGGTTCTTGGCTGCCAGTTATTGACTAGAACAAGTGAACGGTGGATAGAATCTAATGATCAATTTCAAATGAAAGAGGTATCCATTTTGATTCTGTACAGTGTAATATATAGGAGTAGTTGTTTGATGGTTTGCCACTAGTAAAATTGAAGTGATGTTTTGCCATCCATGGAAGATTTGCAGTTTTAGGGCTATTTCTGAATACTATTTTGAGCTCATTTTGATTTTGTAATCTATAGGACTAGTTGGTTGATGGTTTGCCACCTGTGTTCCACGGGGATGCGTCCCCTGCCCTTGTACCCCTGTTCCCGTCTTGGGTACGAAACGGGGACGGATTTTCAACGTCCCCTAACAATCCCCTTTTCGTTCCCAAATCGGGGACGTTCCGGAAACTGAAAAAAACAAAGTTTCCTAAATAGGGGACGGATTTGGGTACTGGGGACGGTTAGGAGACGGCTTGGCCGTCCTTGGTACCCAAATCCGTCCCCTATTTCCCAACCAAAAAAAAAAACGGCCGCCAGTCTTAAAAAGTGAGTTTTTTTTTTAATTTGTTTGGTTTTTGGCGGGCCCCACATGGACTCTAATATTAAATAAAAGATACTAAACCCTAGTATGGATGCTAAAAACATAAAAAGCCTAACTCTCTTTCATTTGTTCATTTCATTCATTATTGCCAAAAAGAAGAAGAAAGAGGAGCAGCAATAAAGCTTTCGTAGAGGACAGTCATATATTTGACATATATTATTTGCTGATACATTACTGATTTTGATTATTATGGACATCTAATTATGGAGTTGAACTTCTATGTTTACTATTTAGTATTTTAGTTGGACTTCTCTTTATGTCATTTCATGCATGAAACTTGGAGCCTTTGGGCATTTTCACTATATGTACGCCATATTTTTACAATGAAAGTATTTAAACTTTGTTAATTTGCTATGTATTCATTGTTTTGAGCTTCTAAAATGTCTATGGTGAATGGTTTATCAATGTTATGATATGCATATTTGAATTCTTTCTATATATAAAAATTCCCCTATTTTTTAATAGCCGTCCCCTAAAAATTGGCTCTGAGCCGTACCCGTACCGGAAACACGTCCCCATCCCCTAAAACGTCCCCGTCCCCGTCCCAGAAACTCCGTGGAGCATAGTTTGCCACTAGTAAAATTGAAGTGATGTTTGGTCATCCATGGAAGATTTGCGATTGCAGGGCTATTTTCTGGATACTATTTTGAGCTGTATAACATATTACTAGAAGTGTTTGCATCTTCCTAGATTTAGATCCATTATTTTTAATTGTCCCTTGCCATTTATTTATTTTATTTTCTTTCAGTGGGCGTGCAGGGCGAGAAGGACCAGGAAAATGTTTTTGCCTCTATACTGAGGAAGAGTTTGGAAAACTTGCAGACTCAACTGTCCCTGAAATAAAGCGCTGCAATCTTTCTAATATTGTACTCCAGCTGAAGGCCTTAGGGATTGATGACGTGATTGGATTTGACTTTATGGATAAACCTTCCAAGTGAGTTTCATTGTACACTTTGTAGATGCATGTTATGATTGTTACCCGTCTTTAGGGTAGAGTTCTTTTTATTGCACACCTAGTTATATAGATAAGATAGTATCATTTTTTAATTTGCATAGTGATCTGTGAGCATGCATCTTTGAGTGGTATCTTTTAGAATTATTGTTTCATCTAACTGCTGTAGTCTTCTAAAATGTTTCTTACAATTTCAAACACATTAACATACAAAGTCGTTCATCCAATTTCAAAAGATACACAGAATCAATGAATAGCATCAAGAACGACTTTATGCAAGTGAACTTAAAGAGTGGTACATCATGTGAGTTCCGAGATGGTTATTTAATCTAAAACTAGGCGTCTCTTATATAGTAAAATTTAATAGGTTAAAATATTTTTAATTATGAACTATTCATGGGATTAAAATAATTGATATTGAATTTCAACTGTAATTTTTTAAAGCAATCAGTATTAAATTTTGTTGACTTACCACATGGGGATTATAGAATTAAGTAGATTTAGTAAGCTTTTAAAAGGGATTTAAAAAACACTCATTTGCTTGTAGTTTTTTCAATTTTTACTAGGTGTCTTTGTGGGAATGAATGTGAAGGACCCCGTAATAAATTAAATTGAGAATCTTATTATTATTTTAAATGGAATATAATCATCAATCATGTAAGTTGTTGTCGTTCTCTCCAGAAATTGCGTCATTTCTATACGCGTGATATTTGTTTATGAAATGATGCAAAGTTTTGGGGGTTTTCAGAAAAAAGAAAAGCCACCCTAAGCGATGTTCGGTAGAGTTTTGCAGATGGGGACAAAAGGGGATGACAATATGAGATTTCGGTATCAACATATAAAAACATTGGAATCAAGAGAAAATAACATATGAAAGAGACGTATGAGAAATTGTTTATGGGAGAGAACAAGTAAGGGAGCTAGGCCAATTAGCAAGGGCTATATGGTGGGGGTTGGTAAAAATTGGAGTATGGTATAAGAGGAGGTAAATAAAGGTAGAGCATGATAAGTGGTGTAACAAGGGGATGTATGGGCAACTAAATTGTTTAAGTGTGCAGAAATTGTCACGAGCATATAGGAAAAGTGAAGAGAAGAGTTGATGTGTTAAAGGAAAGGTGTGATAGTAAAAAGTACAAAGGCAAGGCTTATTGAGAAACTTGATGTAATATAAGAATGTACAGTGGCAGAATAAAGAAATCACTAGAACTTGTGGAAAGTTTAATAAGACTATAGGAAGAGAATGAAAGGATGTGAGAAACAAGATGGGTTGTTTTGAGAAAGGTCCACAAGCATGCCTCCATAGTAAGAAGGTTTAAGAATGACATGCTAAGGGACATGGAAAGAGAAAAGGAATTCATGGCTTAGCATATGAGGGAGAAATAAAAGTATTCTAGAGAGAACATATGCTCAGAACGTAGGGGAGAGAAAAGAAGGCTTTGTTAGCATATTACCCCGTCATGGGAGAATGAGGTCCACCCAAGACAGAATTAGCACCCTTAGGTAGAAGAGGAGGGAAGTATATGTGAAAAGTTGGAAGAACATCCATAGTAGGAGGAAAGATGCTAGGAAACATGGAAGAAGAGAAGAATGCCATCTAAGCATATGAGTTGGGATGAGAACAAGAGCAAGAAAGTTCTAGAGGAATGTCATATTCTTGAACCAAGCAAGTAATGGCCTTGGAATGGTTGTTATGAATATTGTTGTCGTTTACCGTCGAACTTCCTTTTCCATTATTCTGCTGGTTGGCCCTTGGCATTTAAAATTTTGCGTAGTTTGCACTAATTGTGCCATCATATTGGTTAACTGTTGTTGGCCCTAGATAAGGGCATTAAATATAGCATCAACATTGGCCATAGATCTTTTTCCCCTGTTAACCCTCTTTGCAAATTGTTCCTTGATTTTATACAATTGGAGGTTTTGAAGATTTTGCCTTTCTTCTTCCCCTTTGGATATATATGTACTCCCTATCTTTGTCCTGTATAAAGTGTTCTGAACCAAATTTCCAACTCTTTTCCCCAGGCTGGCAAAATCTGATGCCACTATTATGTCCCTAACTTAATTTTTGTGCTTCAGGTGATTGAATGAAATGCAAAACCTTCATGCTCTTTGATCACCAAGATCTTGATGTGGCCACGGTGAGAGCATATGGTGGTTGGGAGAGTAATTTTCTGGTGGCAAACCACACACTTTGTAATGTTTGTAGTAAAAAATATTTAAATAATTAAATATATCTTGGCGGCATTGCCATCTAGAATCACATTCTCAAGTGATTTGACTGTGAACACTGAACAAAATAGATTTGAATCACATTCTCAAGTGATTTGACTGTGAACACTGAACAAAATAGATGTTTACAATATGAATGATAAATAATGATGTTCTCTTCTATTTTAATACTAGAAATTATATCAAATGATCGTCCAACAATCTAGGAAAATGCATTTTGTCAAACAATTGAAAAGCAAACTACATTGCTTATGAAATGTAAAATACCTAATGTGTGAAACATGACCAGATGGAGATGAAGTGACTGATAGAGAAACTGCAATACTAATCCCAGCTGTTTATAAACTGTTGTAACAGCATTTACCTCTGAAAATCCATGTCCTAGCCAAGGACAACAGTTAGCACCATGCTTGAGAATCTGAATGGCATGAAGAAATGCGTTGAATGATACCATGAGGATGAGATTGTTGAAGTGAGTTGACTTGTGATCAAATTACAAGTTTAAATGGAGGATAATTGGCCCGATTTGGGCATACCAAAGTAATCAACAGTTGGTCTATAGGCCACTTAATTGCTCAATTGCCCTTCAAAATGTTTTGAATTGTAGACTGCTTATAGTAGTGACAAAAGTATGGGCTCTAGCTGGAATTAAATATCAAATTAATCTTCTTTTATGGCAACCATAACTGTGTTCTGATCAGCAGCAACGATTTCACCTTTCACAAAAACTTCAATCAAGTGATATGCAGAAATTAACCCAAATAACAATCCTTAGCTCCAATGTGACCTTTGTATGAAATCACTATAAAAGGATTGGACGGCTTTCATCCTCAATCCAAAACTTGAGGGTTTCCATCCTCAAGGGAATGCTGAACATTGTTGAATCTTGGAGGAAGAAATTTGTTTTCAATAGTGGATGCCTTCCACATACACCTAACCTTACTGTTATAGCTGTTTGAGGGATTTTAATATTGTTTTCCTAAAGTGTCTTTTTAAAATACTTTAGACACATTAATTTTTAATAATTTGAATTGAGTTGCCCCTTTTTAACTAAACATAAAGTTATCTTTTGGATGATATATATTAAATTACTAAATAAATTTTTCCCTTTACAACATCCCAATAGCCTATAGAAAATTAAAGATACGCTAAAGGTCTTTTTTTGACTGAAGTCTAGGAAGGGGAATGATAGGAAGAATGCCACACCCCAACCTCTAATGCATGCTTAGAGTGGAAACATGTAGTAAGAGAAGTAGAGGAAGTGGGAATGGAAGAAGGGGAAGAAGAAAGCAGAGGAGAGAGAAATGGAGAAAGGAGAGAGAGATGGACATAGGTAAAAGAATTAGTGTCACATTAAGTGGCATTAGGGAAAGTAAAGGTAGAGTAGTGGTCAAGGCAAGCCACAATACAAATTTAGGAAGGAGGAGATAGAGCATAATTTTGAGAGGCAAGGACATGGTTATTATTATATTCTTGAATTGTTGAATATATTTATTCCAGAATGGCTTACTATATTAGTGAATGAATAAAATAACGAATCTTATTATTTACTAACAAGCTTCCAACAACCTACTACCTACACAAAACAACTTACAACAAAGTGCTAATGATAGCACAATAATAAGAAATATAAAACGAACATGTATCCTGTATTGCTAACATATATTCTAAAATGCTAATATTAATCTATATTAATCTAATAATGGTTGAGTACAGGAGGACATGCAGGAAAGTAGTGGCAAGAGAAGTGAGGATCAAGGGAATTAGCATTGGGGGGGGGGGGAGGAGGCAAAATAAGCCATGGAGAAAGGTAAAGAAAATCCAATAGTGGATGGGAGGGAGAAGAGGTGAGAAAAAGGAAAAGGAGGTGGACTGGAGAAAGGAGGGTGTTGCAAAGGATAGAGTGTGTTGATTTAGCTAGAATCAAATGGAGAGAAGAAAAGAAGAGAAGAAAGTGTTTCTGAAAGTTCGTAGTAGGCATTTTTGGGTTTAAAAGTAAACTTTCCTATGTGTAGGGTTTAGTTTATTTCCTAAGTAGTGTGTTCTTAAAAAAAAAAGTTCATTTGAAAAAATTAAGATTAGCACTGGATGCTTTTTTTCTTTGCGGCTGAGATACAGTTGCTGTTGTGATTGCTTGCTGCTGCCACCTTTCCTCTTTGGGGTGCTTGGTTGTGCCATGGCTCCTCCTCATCGGGACAAAGTTCTCCATTCCTAATTTATTTAAGACAAAAGCTGGTTGTTGAATAATTTTTGGCATTGCTGCTAGTAAACCTATCAATGATTGAATGGATCTTTGAGTCATCAAAAGATGGGGTGAAGTAAGTCCCCACTATAGACATTTTTCTTGGCTGTATAGATGAATGGATGATTGATCTCTTAGAGTTAGCACTTGTTGGAAATATTTTTTAAGCTTAGTATTCGACCAGAGATAGAGAATAAAAAATCATGGGTAACATCAAAATATCCCTTTGTGGTATTGGTGTGTATAGCTTCCTTCTCAAAGAAAGAGGATAGAGATATGATTTTTGGGAATGGTTCTTGGTTCCTGGGTCTGAGTGGTCTATAGTTGGAATCTTAACATTGGGACTCCCTATAATGTCCCTGTTTGGGTGCGGTTCCCTTTCCTACCCTCGTGCTTGTGGCACGAGGCTACTTTCTGTCATGTCCCCTGAAAACCCTAGAGATAATGTCTCCTTTAAGAAATAGCATTTAATAATGAATAATAATAAAATTAAAAGAAATGAAAGATAAATATGTAAATTCTAATATTCTTATTATTAATAATATAACATTATAATGATTAATAATAATATCAATTGTATCAATTCTTAATAGTAAAATCAGTTCTTAATATAATGTTAATTATATATAATAAACAATTATCTAAATAATAAATAATATTTATTTATATTAAAGATCATTTACAAATCTTATGCTCATTCGAGCATTACAAACTTTTTATTCAACCATCAAACTAAGACAAATACAAGCTCCTTACAAACAGCCACATTAGAAACAACGAATGGAAGACCAAGAGTCACAACTTCGAATTCCACATAGATGTCCCTCTTGGGATTTGAACCAGGTTCTCCACAATGAGAACTCATTGCTTCAACCAACTAAGCTAAACCCCTTGGACTAAATAATAAATAATATTAATCAAATAATTAATAAAATAATCAATATTAATAATATTATTATATCTACACAATAAATATCCATTAAAGTAAATATATTATTTTATTAACAAACATAAAACATATTACAGTAAATATATCATTTTTTTTAATAAAACATATTACACCCATAATCGACGAATTAAAGGAATGACCAATCTTGAATGGGTGCAATTTTATAAAAGATAGAGACACGTACATGACACCCCTTAGTCACATCCTTTAGATGGAAACAGTATTTATATATTAGCATCACACAAACTAGGGAGGGGACAGCGTAGAGGACTGGAAGTAAAAGAGTATATGGAATATATACAGTCAGCACTGACAGAGGCAGCAAACAGCTATCCTGTCTCAAATAGGAATTACGGTGGTTAAGACAATTTCAGTAATATTTTACAAGTGGCATTAGATCACTTTGGATATATATATATATATATATATATATATATATATATTAGTGAAATCAGAGATATATATGCAAAAATATATTTTAATAATAGTGAAATCAGATATATATATATATATACATATATTAATAAATATATATATTAATAACAGTGAAATCAGATAAGAGATCTATGTACACACATATATATATAAGGTTATGTTATATATAAAGTTTATATAAGAGATTGTAATTATATACAAGTATGTTAGTAATAATAAAAGCAGAATACATATATGTTTATATATTCTATAAGGGATAAGAAGTAATACAGTAATAATACTAATTACCAGTGGCAGCCGATAGGCGCAGACTGCAGGCAGATTTGAGAACATATATATAGGCTGAAACCAGCAGCAGGGTAAGTATAACATTCTGATTTATGGGCATGGTTGTAAATTCATAATAACAGAACATCAACAATTAATGAGTATATATGTTCATATGTATAAATATATATACTCAAGACCTATTACTATTTTAATCTAAGAAGGGAGGACAGAGGTATCTCCAAGGAGGGGCTTGTCTAAATCCATGCAATGGCATCAGTCCCAAGACAGGGTAGGGGTCAGCGTCTCAGAAGCCTTGAGCGCAAGTCCCAAGATAGGATACGGGCTTGGACCTATAAACTTTGAGGGAGCCCATTGTATTTGGTCTCTAGACACCTTGGTTATACACCTAATCCCTCCTTCCGCATGTTGGAATAGTAATAAGGTTAGTATAGATGTCAATAAATATACATAGATAACTTAGTTGGATTAAATGAATAAGTAATTCTTTTACTTTCATTGAATTATTATATCTTTTCCATTTAGCTTAGGACATAAATATCAGAATTGTATTAAATTGGTAATAACTAAATCTAAACCCTCTAAACCCACCCGGGGGCATTACAATTGGTATTGGAGCTTTGATCCTGCCATCCTGCAGGGTAAAGATAAAAATAATGGATTAGTCAATGTGTGTGTACTTTGTGTATGCTCTATGTATTCATACATTAATGTGTATGCTTGGTGTATGCTTTATGTCTTCATACATTCTTATGTATACTTCATATTTTCAAGTGTATTTTTGGTTGATCTAGAAACAAGAGAATAATTTGAGAAGATAAGAATTTGAGTAAACGTTGGTGGGTTGAACTATGTGCTTGCTCTGAGTGTATTTTGCATACTCTTCATATGGGTTGAACTATATGCTTGCTCTGAGTATATTTTGCATACTCTTCATATGTGTACTTGTGTTTGTCTCACTTCATACATCTTACTCCATGAGGACATCCCTCATGTGTGCG
This sequence comes from Thuja plicata, assembly GCA_018584345.1. Taxonomy (NCBI): domain Eukaryota; kingdom Viridiplantae; phylum Streptophyta; class Pinopsida; order Cupressales; family Cupressaceae; genus Thuja; species Thuja plicata. The sequence continues at coordinate 1,234,722 of MU227982.1, read as the reverse complement.
AAATGCTTGCTTCATGCCTTACATATTTGATGTGTATTTATTGCTCCATTTCTGACGGTTTGATGTGCACTTATGCACTGCTTCATGTCTTTTATGTTTGGGGTGTAATTAAGTGTGCTATCTCATGCTTTAAGTCTCTGACATATATTTATTACCTTGTGTACATTTATATGGCTTCACGCCCAATTTGTATTCATACTTAATGCCTTATGTGTAGTACTCCATGCCTTATGTGAAGGTTTAATATGTTGATACTTTACACTTATGTATATTGCTGCTTCATGCTTCATGCTTTATGGACTACATGTGTGCTCCATGCCTTAAGTGTATTCATATGTATCCTTAATGTATGCTTAAGTGAATCCATATGTGTTTTTTGTGTATATTTCCTGACTTCAGTAAATACATGTGTACACTTTGTGCTATATGTGCTATATGTGCTTAAGAGAATTCATGTGTATGCTTCGTGTGCTACGTTTATTCACGTGTATGCTTTAAGATTTAATAGATTCATGCCTATGCTCCATGACTTAAGTGAATGTTATGTGCTTTTACGCTACATGTATCCACGTGTATATCTATGCGCCAAGCGTATTTATGTGAACACTTCATGTGTATTCATGTCTACAATTCATGCCTTCAGATGTGTGATTCATCTCTTGAGTGTATGATCTCTGCTCACATGCACTCATTTATATCTTGTGGGTATACATGTGCCTCTTGCCTTAAGTCTATTCGAGTTCCTACTCCATGCTTTATGTATTGGTGCGTATGATTCATGCCTTATAGGTACTTAGATGAATACTTCATGATTAATGTGTTTTCAGCATAGTTACTTCATGAGTGTGTGTGCCTTCCTAATGTATGTGCTTCATGTTTGACATCTCCAAACAAGCTTAATCCATGAGTGTTTTATAAGTGTTTTGATAGCTACATTCGTCCATCCCAAGGAGGAAGGTGCATGTTCAACTCTATTCGTGAATATGATAAGGACTGTTGAACATAACCATAATGTATGATAGGAAGATGGATTAAAGATAAACCTCTATGATCATTCAATCATTGCTTGAGGACAAGCAATTCAGGGGAGGGAAGTACTGTCATGTCCCCGTTGAAAACCCTAGAGATAATGTCTCCTTTAAGAAATACTATTTAATAATGAATAATAATAAAATTAAAAAAAATGAAAGATAAATATGTAAATTCTAATATTCTTATTATTAATAATATAACATTATAATGATTAATAATAATATCAATTGTATCAATTCTTAATATAATGTTAATTATATATCATAAACAATTATCTAAATAATAAAATATTAATCAAGATTAATAATATTAATTATATCTACACAATAAATATCCATTAAAGTAAATATATTATTTTATTAACAAACATAAAATATATTACAATAAATATATCATTTTATTAATAAAACATATTACACCCATAATCGACGAATTAAAGGAATGACCAATCTTGAATGGGTGCGATTTTATAAAAGATAGAGACACGTACATGACACCCCTTAGTCACATCCCATTCGATGGAAACAATATTTATATATCAGCATCACACAAACTAGGGAGGGGACAGCGTAGAGGACTAGAAGGAAAAGAGTATATGGAATATGTACAGTCAGCACTGACAGAGGCAGCAAACAGTTATCCTGTCTCAAATAGGAATTACGGTGGTTAAGACAATTTCAGTAATATTTTACAAGTGGCATTAGATCACTTTGGAGTTATATATATATATATATATATATATATATATATTAGTGAAATCAGAGATATATTTGTAAAAATATATTTTAATAATGGTAAATCAGATATATATATATTAATATATAGTATATACATATATTAATAAATATATATATTAATAACAGTGAAATCAGATAAGAGATCTACACACACACACACACATATATATAAGGTAATGTTATATATAAAGTATATATAAGAGATTGTAATTATATACAAGTATGTTAGTAATAATAAAACCAGAATACAAATATGTTTATATATTCTATAAGGGATAAGAAGTAATACAGAAATAATACTACTTACCAGTGGCAGCCGATAGGCCCAGACTGCAGGCAGATTTCAGAACATATATATAATGGCTGAAACCAGCAGCAACATAAGCTATCATGGGGTAAGTATAACATTCTGATTTATGGGCATGATTGTAAATTCATAATAACAGAACATCAACAATTAATGAGTATATATGTTCATATATATAAATATATGTACTCAAGACCTATTACTATTTTAATCTAAGGGAGGACAGAGGCATGTCCAAGGAGGGGCTTGTTTAAATCCAAGCAATGGCATTAGTCCCAAGACAAAGTAGGGGTCAGCGTCCCAGAAGCCTTGAGGGCAAGTCCCAAGATAGGATACGGGCTTGGACCTGTAAACTTTGAGGGAGCCCATTGTATTTGGTCTCTAGGCACCTTGGTTATACACCTAACCCCTCCTTCCACATGTTGGAATAGTAATAAGGTCCGTATAGATGTCAATAAATATACATAGATAACTTAGTTGGATTAAATGAATGAGTAATTATTTTACTTTGATTGAATTATTATATCTTGTCCATTTAGCTTAGGACATAAATATCAGAATTGTGTTAAATTGGTAATAACTAAGTCTAAATCCACCAGAGGACATTACACTTTCAAGGCTATTGGGAACATGATTGGTGTCTAAAATGTGGCTGAACCCAGAGAAATAAACTAATTAGTAGCATAGATTTGTGTGGAAATAGATCTCATCAAAGGGCTCCTTGAATCTATTATTCTGAAGATGAGTGATCTAACCATTTCTCAAAAGCTTGATTACAAATAGATTCCTTTAAAATATAAGTTATGCCAAGAACACTGACACTTCCAATGAGACTATCTAAACTTAAAGATTACGAAGAAAGCTAAATCTAGACGAAGAAGCACCAAATTTTAATAGAAGCCAGGACAACCAAGCAAGGATCCCTCACTACAAACTTGTTCATGGCACCAGACAGAATTTTGAAGGAAGAGAAGAAAAGTGAATGTTGAAGAAGAGAATATAAATGAACTATAGAAAGACCTAAGGAGAATGTTGGGAAAGAAAAACTAGAGCAAAGCTTTCCAATTCTATCTAAGATACAATGCATCCCTATGCAAGGTATATAATGAGTCCTAGGAGAGGAAGAATCTCTTTATCCATCTTCCAGTGACAAAATTCAATCAAGCAAAGGCTTGAAAATAACATATGAGTGTGCTCAAAAGAGGCAGAAAAATACATTGTTGCCAGCACGTAGGCTACAGTGGAATTCACCTCAAAGCCAAAAATAGACCGGGTAAGTAATGTTAGTGCCTTCTTGGAATATAAGAGGCTTAGGGGGTAAACATAAAACTTTTTTACCTTAAAGAGATTTTGTTCGGTAGGAAGCCATATATTTTGCTAACTCGGGAAACCCAAAGTACAAGTAGAGATGCTTCTTCCTTAATTAAAAAAGTGTGGCCTTCTTGTGAAGTATTGCTGTTCCTTCAAATGACACTTCAGGTTGTTTCATTACTGCCTGGTCTTTTAATTCTACACTTGAGGATTTTATTTTGAATGCTAGCTGGATAATAAGCACCCTAAGAGAAAATGCAACAAACTTTTCAATTCAAGAGTGCATGCTGAGCTTCCATCAAACATTCATACAATTTTGGTCGTTGGAGGTGTAACATAAAAAGGAATAGATAGGGGATAGACTAGATAGACTAACATAGACTAAGGGACTACGCCCATAAGCCCTATCTCCCCTCTTTATGTTGCCTTGGAAGGAATTATGATCGACTTAGGCTCGAAAGGGAAATCAAGCACCAAGTGGATGCAAAGGGATTCCTTCGCTGTTATGCAATGTAAGAGTGAATGTAGGAGTGCAAGATTGATAAGGATATGCAAGATCAAAGATAGAATGGAGAAAAAAATTGACTTTCAGCATACATAGACTGATAGAAATCAGACAGACGAATTTTGCTATCGGAAATTGGACTCTGAGGCAAAGACTAACCTGCGAGTCCATTTGGAGTGAAGTTGGAGGGACCAAGTCATTTGGGATGACTCTTTCCTGGCACTTTTGGCCCATTTTTAGCCTCAAATTGTAGTCAAGCTTCTTCACTTTCCAGATTCGGTCTTGAAATCGGCGACACCTGTTCCTGTACACATAAAAGAAAGAAATTGTTAGGTAGAAAGGGGTTTGCCTCAGTCAAATCCAATTGAGAATCAACCTTGAAATTGAAATGAACTATGCATAAAATAAAAGTGTGCTGATATAAAGCAGAGGCTAGATCTGAAAATGAAATGTTTATACCTTCACAAACGGATTTGGAAGATGCTTGAATGTTGTCATGTTATCTTGAATTGTTGAGAATAATTAAGGATCCCTTTCACAAATGCCTAGATCTGGAAGTACTCCTCAAATTTCCAATATTGTTATTCTTGATGTCGCATGCCTTGAGAAGGAATCAATTCACTTTGATATTTATGTAGTTGGAAGAAGGATCTTCTTGCATGATTGAGGTCTCCTCTACTTGGCCTTCAATGGGGGAGAGAAGCTTGCTACAATGGAGAAGATTGTCTTGAAAAGATGCCTTCGATGCTTGAAATCTGCCTTAGAATGATTGAAATGCGAAATTGTAGGAGAGAGCTTGAACACTTATGATATGATCTCTTTCTATTAGGATGTGATGTCCAAACGAGGAGAGGTAGGTTGCTTATATACTTCTCACAAGCATTTCGGAGCTCAAAACTCGAAGAAGGCTGATGGGGATTTGGATTTCCCGCTCAACCATTGAGACTCACCCCCAATTTAAATTTCGAGGATAA
>MU227982.1:1196578-1221148 GCA_018584345.1 Thuja plicata | reverse complement strand
TTTAATTGATTGGCAGTATAAGTGCGTAGAACATTATAAAGTTGTATGTAATCTTCATCGAAGTTGACTCTATCGCCCGAGTAAGCAGAGGCACTAGTCTTATTATTGTTGAAATATTGGGTTTATACATAAAGTCAGAAAATCTATCAATTCCTTCCTACAAACCTCATTAATCACTACATACATTTTAATTCAAACATTAAGCATTCAGCTTTATTTCGATCGAGTTCAAGGATTTTGCCAACCGAGGAACTCACCAGCTTAAATTCGCTATAGAAGAGCTTTGAACCAGGTGATCAAGTTTGAAGTAAAGGTTTACCCGCCTAGGTGTAGCGAAGCCTAAAGTGCAGGGGAGTTTGAAATATTCCCATTCGTTGGCCAGAATTGATTTGGAATTCTATTGGAGAATTGGCAGGCTCTTGGATTTCCAATCTGCGGTTTTGGGAACCAACACTTTGCATCTCTTTATGGTGCCACCCTCCTTGGTTGTGAAACCATCTCTTGGCTATAAAACCTTGGCGACAAAGCATATGCCAAGAGATCTAAGGGGGTGGTCATCAACAATAATGTGTTCCACAACTTTGAAAAATGTGTATGTATGTTTCTTGGCCACTATTATCATTTTATCTTCTCAACCATGGTGTCCATGCCATCATAAATTTCACCCAAACACGGGTGATGTCGTGTCCCCTTCTTGAAATAGGATTAAATAATAAACACTAATAATTAAATTAAAAATATAAAATAATAATACTAAAAATAATTAAGTATTAGTTAAGTTAAACAAAAGGTCAAAAGGCATGAATGGAAAAGTTGTCTCCCTCAAATGAGAGGTATAAAAGGGAGAGATAAGAACATCATTTGAGGAAGAAAGGGGAGGAAGAAAGAGTGGAACATAAGAATTAAGGATGTATTAAGGGAAAGGGGAGAAAATAAGGAAGTGACTTTCAAAAGGTGAAGGGTTATGACTTTTGAAAGGGTTGTAATTATGAAGGGTTGTGGCTTTTTGAAAGGGTTGTATTTATGAAGGATGTGACTCTTCAAAACGGTTATGATTATGAAGGGTTGTGACTTTGCGAAAGGGTTGTAATTATTAAGGGTTGTGACCCTTCGAAAGAGGGACGATTATGAAGGGTCACGACTCTTGCCAAAAGGCAGACATGATGAAGAGGTGTGACCTCTTCCTCACACGGGAAGATATAAAGGAGAAGAAGGATCAAATGTAATGGGGAAAAAGGAGTAGAAGAAATCTAGAGCAGATTTAGAGCAGAAGTATAAGGAGGGATCTGAAATAAGAATTGAGAAGGAAAGAAGAAAATAAGAAGATATGCAGATCTTAAATGGGATATGTGCAGATTTGAAAAGCAGTAAAGACAGATTTGATAAGTGAAAGATAGGTGAAGATTAAAAGAGTGAAAGGGGCAACAATTGTTGTCAAAAAGATGTATCCATTCATAACCAAAGGGTGTGACTGTTTTGATAAGGGCATTAACAAATGAAAGGGTGCAACTCCCTACACTCAAATGAGGTATTAAGGAGGACAAGGTTCCATTTGAGGAAGAAATAAAAAGGGGAGATCAATTGGGAGAATAATATAATATTCTCAAAGGCAACAATGAAAAGTGGTATTAATACCTCGCAAGATAGGTAAGTCCTGTGGTGGAATGGACCATGCTACATCATACAAAGGCACTATATAAGGCCTACAGCGGAATGGACATGGGCTACATTATACAAAGGCACTAGATAAGGCTTGCGGTGGAATCGACATGGGTTACATCATACAAAGGCACTATTTGTGAAGGATTGTTCATATGGGGATGAAAAGTAATTGCAATAAGGGGTAACGGTGAGGCCTCACTAGGTACACCACCTCATGAAGCACAGGACCAAGAGGGGCGAGAGATTCCGCTCTTGGGCCTAGGGTTGAGTCAAGGGCACCCTATTGTAATCCTTCCACCCACTCATATGGGGGAAATATTGTGATAGCTAAGGAAAGGACCCTTAAGCAGATGAGATGAGTAAGATAGAGTGACGGAGGGGAATGGTGTAAAGCTTTTGCTAAGTACGCCAACCCCATGAAGCATGGGGCCAAGGGGGATGGAGTTTCCGTTCTTGGGCCTAGGACATGACAATGAGGGCACCTCATCATTTCTTTCTTATCACTCTCCTCATTATGGTTAGGGCCATGAAAGTTAAGTGCTATAAGTATGTTACTTCCATGATCTTAAATATGCATTATATTGTTACCTAATTTCTAGGTTGGGATTGTATATCTCTTTGTATTATCAATTTGTAAAGCTTATGACAATTCATATTGCACTTACAATATAAATAGTTTATATGTGTGTGTGTGTGTGTATATATATATGCACTTGTCCCTTATTTGTTGATTGTAGAACCTAAATCAGGATTTACCTTGTAAAAAGGCATTTTAAGTGGTAAAGTTATATCTCTAACCGTGTTACAATTCTTATTTTAATGGAATTTGTGATTCTAGGGAAAATTATTAGGGCAATCCCAAAAAAGGGACATTACAGGTGATCGGTATTAGCATACCTAATTATGCTCATGATGGGCTTGGCGAATTTCATAACATATTCCGCATGATCCCACCATTCATCATTAAGGATCAATTCTTTCTTCTGGGCTCTTTCTATGTTTGATTGCCTCCATCCACTCCACAAATGTCGATGACCATAGCACTCAAGGCCTCTTGCACCTTCACAAGTCGTATTAAGACAATTGTGTGAGATGCAAATTATGTTTCAGCAACCTACCATGGCATAAAACATACATGTCATAGATCAAGTTCAACTATATTTTTTTTTTTAAATCAAAAATTTAAAACTTAAAAAATAAATTAAAACAAACTTAAATTACCTTCAACAACTCCAATGAAGAGAAGGTCCTAAATATGGCTCGTGTCATGTGATGATTAGTCACAAACATTTGTATCTCCTCAACCTCCATGTAAATTTTTTTGACCCATTCAATTCGAATGCCGATCTTTTGCACCATTAAATTGAGTGAGTGGACTGTACATGGCGTCCAAAAAATGTGATGATATGTAGCCTCCACTATAGCCCAAGCTGCCCTACAATTTTTAGCATTGTCCATTATGACTTGGACAACATTTGTAGCCCCCACCATCTCGATTCCATGAGGATATTGGCAATGAAACTTGCATCTTTCACTTGCCCCTCACAATTTCTTGCCTTCAAGAACATCACCCCTTTAGGGGACACTGCTATAACATTGATCAATGGCCTATTCTTGCAATCTTTCCATCCATCAGAAATGGACACACCTGTCTCCGTCCATGTATCCTTGATCACTCTCAATTGTGTCTATCAAGGCTTTCTCCTTTTCATACCTGGGACTAACATAATGTGGAGGTGTATTGCAAAGGCTAGTCACCATTATCCGCCAATAAGGTGATTTAACAATGTTGAATAGAAGACCATTGGTATAAATTCAATGAGCAACACTCTGATTAGCAACCTTTCTAATATCATTTTTGAAGGCTGCATCCAATGGGCCTCTTTTTCGTGTAACAATTTTTGGTTCGGAAGGTGGTGGTGGCATTGGCAAGAAAGGATGCGGGCCAACAGATTTTACCAAGCCATTAGGAGGTCTCCTCGAGCCTATCTTGGCAAGGGGTTGAGTAGTTTTTCCTCTTTTGCTTCTCCTATTAGCTTCCTCTTGTTCTCTAGCATATTGTAGGATTAAGTGATTTGGTAGCTTGTCCCCATCTTTCCCCTTACAAGGTTTCATTCCTTTTCCAATGGTGGGAATGAAGTGAGCTTTCACTCGAAAGTATGAGCTCAAATACTCTGTTGCAATGGTTACACTGCCAAATAAAACTCCCACCACCAGGTAGTGCCCTAATCATTGTTGTATAATGCCAAGTGGTGAAGTTGCATCAATTTTAAAAGGGTTCACCCCGACAATTGAACTTCCACTTCCACTTCCACTTCCACTTCCACTTCCAACCATTGTGTATGACTCTGAATAATGAACCTAAAATGGAAAAGAAAACTCAAGACATTATTGCGAAAAATTGAAAAGAAATCAGCATTATAACCCTTAATATGCATACAAAGTACAAAAGAGTATTCAAAACTTCTTTACAAAAAATTGAAAAATCCTGAAAAATTCATTGAAAACTTGAACAAAATGAAGATTCACTCACCTTTGACCACTAAATCTGTCTTCCCCAACAATTCCTAAGCGTTTGATGCATGTCTCAGTCCTCCGTAGTGTTCACTTTGAAAGAAAAATGCTACAGCTGTAGAACAAAGCAAAAGTGGTGAAAAGTGCTTGAGAGATGAATAAAATAACATCAAATGACCAAATACATGCTTTAGAGATCGAAATTAGGGTTTTGCATCACTTTTTTAGGTTTTTTTTTTCAAATGGCACGTGGGGCCTGTTTTTGGGTGCCCACAGCCTTGGGTTCCCCGGGGTCCTGTCTCGGTCCCTCCCCGGGTGGAACCTTGGCAGAACTGGAACCAGCACTGAACAGAACCAGTTTTCGACCCAAAAATGAAGGACCTGGTATCTTAGATATAAATGTTGTTTTCTTTGACTAAAATTGGCTTTTATATGCATATGATTGATGCAAGGTTGCACGGGGACGGGATACTTGGGTACGGGTACGGGTATGGCTATTTTTTAAAATAGGGGTCGGGGGTACTTGGATACTTCAAAACTTTTTCTTGATATAATTTAATATTTTATAGAAAATCTGAAAATATGAGTCATGACAATGAGTTTTCAAAACAAGAAAAGTGATAAAGTTTGCTGATGTAATGTATTGTTTTCAGTTTCAGATTTGCAATGTGTTTGTAATAATAATATATGCTAAATGTTTAGATGCATAACAAAGAAGGCAAACTTTAAACATGAACAAGAAGATCATAAATTATATAACAACGACATATTGCAAATGTTAAACTTCTGGCTTGAACAATGATAAAGTTTACTGTTAAGAGTATTCTATCAAAGTTTCAAACTAATTACATACTGAATTAAGCTTGATAAACAGCAAGCTGATACGCAAACAAAAAACTGAAACAAAAATCAGAAATCTTAATCAAGGTCCTTAGCTATGATGCTCTGCACCGAGTACCCACGAGTACCCAGTACGTGTACCAGGGGTATGGGTACGAGTACCCATGCAACATAGGATTGATGTACACTCGTTTATGTGTTCAAAGTAGCTTCTATTTGATTAGTTTACCTCGTGAACATAAATGTGCCGATCTCTATATTTCATCTTTTTTTTTTTCCAATTTGGCAAGTTTGAGTTTAGGTCAAAAATCAGCTTGCTGAGTTTGAGCGAAGTGTGAGCCTTGTAACTATGATTAATATAGTCTATAGGTTTCCCATTGCTGTTAGGAACTGGTACTGCAATGTTTGTCTTGGAAGGATACTTAGTCTGGTACCTCGCATTTGGCTTCGCCTCTAGACGATGCAGTAAATTTCTAATGGAGAGCACATTTATTTTCTAGGCTGAATAGGAGGCTCATAAGATTTGATTGTTTAATCAAGTAAAATATGGCAGGTAATGTGACTTGGTGTATAGGTTTAACAGATGACGAATTTATGTATAGGTATCTTTTTAACAGATGACCAAATTTTGTACTGTGTTTCATTTTCAAACAAATATGTGTTCCTACTAAGTAACGGCACCTTGAAAGTGTTGGGCCCTAGCATAATTTTTTGTACTAGTGTTGTTTTTTGTTGTCATGTGCAAATGGAAACCAACTACTGGTTAAGTATTTAATCCAAGATTCTGTCACCCATGGGCCTTTGACCATTCGACAAATTTCTTTGAGTGCATATATTTTTGCTAGGCCAAATTGGAAGTTAATAAGCTTTGACTGTCCAAGAAAGTTAAATATAATGGTGTTGTGACTTGGTGACTCATTTTGATTTTATTGTTAGTATAATTATTTATTTAGCAAACCACCACTTTGTGTATTGTGTTGAGTTTTCAATAAAGGATGTGTTCCTACCTTGGTCAATTTGAATTCCCAACTAAAGTTTTGGCTCATTGAAAACCAAAAATCTTGGACCCTAGGATATATTTTTTGTTGTAATAGTGACTAACATCTGTTATCATTCATAAGAAGAAACCAGTTGCTGGCTAAGTAATCAATGCAGGATTGCATTACCTGTAGACCTCATCAATTGCTCTAGTATCATTAATAGGTAGTGGTTTCAGCTACTTTTGGATGCAGAAACACAATGAATGAAATTCAAGGCAGTTTCTCTAAATTACTTTCCATTTACTTGGGTTATTTAGAATAGTTGTTGAAGTTTAACATGTATATGTTGTTTTTGTGATAACAGGACTGCAATCGTGAAATCACTGGAGCATTTGCACGCACTTGGAGCTTTGACAGATGAAGGCAAATTATCAGATCCTGTTGGTTTGCAAATGGCTCAGTTGCCTCTGGAGCCTCTTTATGCAAAAGCTATTCTTGTTTCTTGTACATTTAAATGTTCAGAAGAAATGTTAACAGTTGTTGCCATGCTTTCAGTTGAGTCTATATTTTATACACCCCGTGAAAAGATGAAAGAGGTGAGAGTCATGACTAAGTGATGCTCTGTATTCCTTTTGTAATGATTCCATGTGTATTTACTATTTATGGTATTTTATGCAGATTTTTGGTAAGCAAGCACATATAGGTTGAGAGAATAATTTTCTTGTGTAGGCAAAAGCAGCTCGACAACGTTTCTGCAGTCCAGATGGAGATCATATTACTCTAGTGAATATATATAAGGCTTGTTTGGAGGAGGTTCAGAAAACCAAGGATACAAATCATGGCGATTACAAAGTTAGTACCCTCAACAAAAATATCCAAAAGTGGTGCAGGTCAAACTTTGTGAATGGTCGTTCTTTCAGTCATGCCATGAATATCCACAGGTAAAATATATTGCTTCACTTTTCTAGCATTCTTTACAATAATAAGCATTGTGGTTATAATGGAAGTTATTTGGCCTATTTCAAATCTGATGGCTAATATCCATGCTTATTCTAGGCAATTAAAAGGATATGTGCAAAAGATGGGATTGCCTATAATTTCGTGTGAAGAAGACTGGATGCAATTACGTAGATGCCTTTGTGCATCTTTTTTCCTTAATGCAGCTTGTAAGCAGCCCGATGGAACATATAGGTATGGCACTAAAATGAGGGTAACTCTTGTCTGTCTTCAACAAAGCTAATTCACTTTTCATTGTTCACAATTTGTCATTTGACGGGAGTTTATATCTTGCAGAGCTATGGCAAATGGCCAAATAGTTTCAATTCATCCCTCTTCTGTTTTATCCGGGACAAAGCCAGACTGTCTTATTTTCAACGAATTAGTTCGCACTAATAGGAACTATATTCGCAGTATTACACGAATAGATGCACCTTGGCTGCCAGAGCTTGCTCCTCAGTTTTATGCATCCAGAGATGGATTCTGACTGCTGAATCAAATGGAGAAGAGGCTGCACAGTCTGAGTTAAAAGTCTGAATCTTTCGAGTTGTCTAGGACTTCAACTGCACCCATTTTAAAGCAGAATATTTCAATTTCCAGTTTTAGTAGCAGTTATGGCCTTTAATTTGATTTAAAAAAAGGTTTAGATATCTTGAATCCACAGCATCCATCATTCCATAATTTGCCATGCAGTAACGCAAGAATTTTGATACAAATATGAGAGAGCATAAATTGAAGGAGAAAATCTCAGTTTCTTGCGACTTTGAAACTCTTTCATACCTCTTATGACAGCACAAAGTGGACTTCTTCAGTGAGACTTAAGGAGCATTTTTTGGGCAAAGATGCATGTTTATGTGTTTATGCCGATCGGCACATTTATGTTCACGAGGGGAATTTGAAGGTTATATTATATCCTTTACGGGTTATGTTTATTATATTCCACACAAGTAATATATAAATGTTTATTAAATGAAAACCTAAAGAAACTGAAGACGGGCCTGAAGTGATCAAGGAGAAACCCAGGTCCAACAAAGTGTTCAAGAGCAAGGGAATTGGCACCCACTTGCAGATACCAGACTTTTGTTTATATGAGCCAATTGAAGTCCCTATAATGCATAATAATGCACGTGTATCTAAAATTTAAATATTTGTGTAGTCATTATAATTGGCTAATCATAAAAAATGTTTTGGCTATAAGGGTATGTATTACATTACTTTTACGTGACTCCAACAGTTAATATGTCATATTAGTGCATATGCATGATTTCATTGAGTTCAACAATCAATTCCTGTTAGCAGAAATGAAGTTTGGAGCTGATGGATGGTAGGACTTTGATATTGACATTAGAGCGGAATGGATATGTGTTATAGAGTGACATTTAGGATCAACAAGAAAGGAGCTGCATGAATAATCAAGTAGCTGTGTCAACATGAGCCGTAGAGGTGATAAATATTTATTTACAGCATGGGCTGAAAGCGCTATACGCCAAGTGGCAGGACTTTACCCTCTTCATATGCAACATTTATTATGGTCAAATTGTAGATATGCTTAACATAAATCAAAAGTATCAACCATACATATTATGTCGGTTTTGACTTGAAATTTGTTCTCTGCACATCCTCCTCACACAATTATGATACTTGGGCTTTGAGATTTCATTTTGTAAAATACTATAGTGCCCAGCCAAAGAACCCTTGGACAAGGAATTTTTTTTTTGATCACATACACTTAAACGTGCATCACTTAACATTACTTGAATATAACAATATGGAGGACTAGAACAATACACATCAAACATAAGCAGAAGACAATCAATTACTTCCAAGGGTTCCATGGCATCTAACACGTGATTCATATTAAACACCAAACCAAGTATTCCTATGACAATTAAGCATACATCGGTCATTAATCAGGGTGTTAATCCAACTAGGAGTCATCAAGGAAGCAAGTACAAACTACCCTGACATTTGAATCTAAGCATATAAGGCTAGTAAGGTAGAGGTGTCAAAAGTAGATAGAGGCATTGTTTCACGTGGGTGCCGAAAGTAAATAGAGGCGCCATTCCACGTGGGCGCCGATTGCCAATAAATTGCTTGTAGAGTTTGAGAAGTCTCAATCTAGTGAGGCAGAGGCATCAGTCTGTAGCCTTGGGTGCCAATTATCTTAGGCGTCAATGCACTTGGGCGCCAGTTTGCAAGCTTATGTGTCGTTTTGGAAGCCTCTGTCAAAATTCAAACCCCTTTCACCCAAACACTTTGCCGATAAGGACACGTAGCCCAGACACTAGCTAAACTGCTATGGAGGGTATACAATACACATCATTGAGACTCTTTTTTCTTGATATCATTACATGAACCATTATTACAATATCTATTGACTAGATCATCCATGCACTAATCACATTAACGAGAACAATTAGGAATATCTTAATAAATTAAAATGGTGCAAGTGGTATATATGATAAGTTTGGGACCACTCAAATCCCATAATCCAACACTCAATTACAATTGGTCACACTAGTCAACCACATGGTACCCTCAGGCCCACCCCAATGCGCTTATGGAGATAACCATATGGGCGATGCACACACACTAGCTAATCATGCAATGTGACTTAAACACATGTAACACACCAATCTACCTCTGAGCACAATGACTACAATCACAAGGAGTCCAAGATCACATCATGACAAGAAGGCATGAAAGAGCATACAACCATTCAACCCATGTAATGCAATCCTACACAAATGCTACTCAACATGAGATCACAAGACAACACAAATAAATCATTAGGGGTACATATCATCATAGGGTCTCTACTCAACCTTTCTAGGGAATGGATGAAGAAACTTCAAGTGGGAGTGTCATCGCATGACCATGATGCCAGAAGTGGAATGTGCCATTGCATAGCTACATCATGACTTATGTGAAACCAATCAATCCTCTCGTGAAGACGATAATGCTTGACTTGCCGGACCTTCTACCAATGCGTCCTTAGTCTATCAAAGCACTATAGGTAGGCACACAAAATCAATTATTATTATTATTATTATTATTATTATTATTATTATTATGTTTTACCCCATTCATTTAAATCATGTTTTAACTTGAATTAACTACTCCAATGGGTTAGCTTGGTGACCACTTTGTGCCCTAGTCCCCTCATTAGGAGCCACTCCCGAATTCCACTTTAGACACACCCAAGGCTAAATTCCATAACAAACATATGGCACAATACGATGTGATCAATAATCATATCAATCACCAATGCACATTGCTCATTGCTCATTGCCAACAATATTGTTGACAACTAGAATGCACAAACATAGCACACTGGTCTCATCACATTACACAAGGGTAGCCAGACGTTACCATACGGTAACCGGATGGGTAGGTAGGTAACTAGTGAATGTCACCCAAGAGTAGCAACAACAATTTTAGTTGAAGAACTTGATTAGCCATATGACTATCCCCAATATAACCATTGTCGGGGATATTATAGGTACACTTAAACTTGTGGATCCAAGTGGAGTCGATGCTTGGTACTTGCCATCACTCAAATGCCACATGTCAAGTGTACTGGGTCATATATACATAAATAGCCAAAGCACATACATTGTCATCAAATAACAATAATCGGTGAAAAGAAACTTTAGCAGTGTAATCATTCCATGAATGTAACAATACCGCAATTTTGAGCCAGGATCAAATGATAGATGTTTATTTGCCCGACACTATAGGTTCACCTATTTTCTCCTTCCTCATTCCACATTGCTCATTCTTATCCTCCTACTCCAGTTAACCCCTTCTCACCTCAAGTCACCATCTATCAAATTCATCAATTATTGTCAATTAACATTAAATAACATTAACCATCATTGATAATCATTAATCATCACTTAACATCATAGATGTAATCTTATCTAAGCTATAATGTTAAGCATTGCCAAATATCATAAATACATGTCATTAAAATCGCTAACTATATTTAACATCAATTAAACAATATCAACGAATGCATGATGAATCCACATAATAGGTTAGCAACAACATATCATCATCATAGCACAACACATGAATCAATAACACCAAATCACACTCATCATGGAACCACTAGCAATGCCAAAACCAAAATATCATCTATACATATGTGAATGCATCTAGACATCATAATATAACATCATGCCACATCTTCGCAGTCATGCATATATGATCATCACTGAATCATATAGATAACCAACTATCCACATCAACAATGATACCATATGAACACAAAAATATATCAGTAATTGAGTGCATTACAAAAATGCTAACAATCAAAAAACACATACAAATAGTCACAAGGTGATCATATTAGAATCTAATTTGGACTAAAGAATAACTATATAATGAAATGCAAAAATAGAAGACACTACAAATTACTTAGCATTCTGAAATTAGTCTAACAATACAAACATTAATAATACTAAAATTTGTAAAATACTTAGCATCATGAAAGCTCTACCTCAAGCCATTGGAGTGAATACCTTTGTTGTGATTTTATTAAGGCTCTATTATCTATGCACATTCTCTAGGAGCCATCTTGGTCATATAGACTTGGTTTTGACTTGAAAGTTCTCACCACATCCTCCTCAAAAACTTTATGGTACTTGGGCTTTGAGATATAACTTTGTAAAATTTAGCTTTCCAAAATTGTTCCAACCTTACAACATTTATAATACCAAAATTCGTGAAATACTTAGCATTGTGAAAGCTCTACCACAATCCATTGGAGTGAATATCTCTTTGTTGTGATTTTGTCAAGGCTCTATGATCTACACACATTCTCCAAGAGCCATCTTTGTTTTGCATCATGACATGTGGTGACTTGGCAAAGTGCTTGGGGCCAAAGTGCTTTGGTATGGCCCCTTGCCTGCAACAACTATTATAATTGTTTCTTCGTCTCATTGTTGGCCATAAACTTGTATGTACGAGAATGTTATGGTAATTAAGTTGTTAGTATTGGTCGTTACTGGCCGAAGGGTAAGTGGTTATGTCACGACGCTTTAGTCACACCCCTTTGGGTGACATATGTACTCTCTCAAATGAAAGAGAGGAGACACCTTATGTATGCCATTATGCTTACATTGGATGTAACTTGGTTGTGATTAATGAAATATCTGGCAGTTCTCTGATATCTTGTTGCACTTATTATCTGTTACAATTTCCTTAGTAGTATGCATTACATCCCATTTGCCGTCGGAGGTAAACATTTGGCGCTGTTACCTCTACGATCTCAGGAAGTGACGACGTGCGAATGACGCACAGAAAATAATGGGGCAACCAGTAGATCGTGAAAGGACCAATGAGGAAGACGAGTATACAGAACTCTTCGAGGGTGAATGAGCACTGACAACAGACTTCATCTCGCTACTCCAGGCATCCATCGAAACTCACATCCAACGGGAGGCAACACGCGAGGAAGTACCAGAGAGTGTCGTGTGGACTGCCCTCAGAGTTAGTCCTGCCGTGGATCGGTTGATGTGGTGTCTCCCTCGGCTGCTTGCGCAAACATTCCTTGCCCTTCAGAACCAATGAGAAGAGGTGAATCGAGAGAATCAAAGGCAACAAATCCTGGTGGACTACTATCGCTGAAAGGAGGAAGAAGAAAGAGAGGAAAATTGCCGTAAGGGAAGCATGAACTAAATTTCGAGAGCAAAATATGAATAAAGGAGAACACAGAGTGATATGATTATGTACGAAGGGTGACACATATTATACATGAATATGAATTAATAAAGCATTCTAGATTTTATTAATAAAAAGTTTTGGGGATTTTATCATGTGTTGTTTTCTTGAGGATGTTTAAGGAACATATTTATGCCAAACCAGTTAAATAAAATAGGAATTTGAAAGAACAAGTAGGAGGGTGCAAGGCCGCACAGAAAGCACTAGCGTTTCAACAAGTAGAAAGAAGATGACAGTTGAGGAGACTCGTGGAGGGACTACCCGAAGAGGTGGTCGGTGAAGGCAAGGCTATCGATAGAAATGAGGAGTTTTGTGTAGGAGGGGACAACGAGGATTTTATTGAGGAAACGAGAGGTCTGTTTGGGAACTTGACCTTAATCCCACCAATAGAGGCAAGGGAGACCTGAAGGAAGGAGAGGGAAGAAGCCGAGGGTAGAGGAGTCGAGGATACCAGTGCTGCCACAAGTGTCGAAGGGACAAAAGGGCACGAGAATCAAAGCAACCTACTAGGCTTGAACACTTCTAGCAATTCAGGGGTACCAAGCGCAGGGGTACCAAACGCATCGAGTTCAGGGATACCAAGCTTGGGAGTACCAATACAACTAACAACTACAAGAGTTACAATGGCACAGAAGCAAAAGTTGCCCAAGTTCACGGGCGACAGGAAAGAAGATCCCGTTCGACATTGCAAAACATGTGAAACGATCTGGCTTGCCAACGAAGTCAAAGACTAGAATGAATGGAAGACAGTTTCCAGCAACATTGTGCAGAGTGGCCATTGACTGGTTCTCTAATACGGATCCAACCAACATTTCTACATGGGCATAACTCAAAAAGGAATTCTAGACAGAATTTTGACTGCTCAAGGATGATAACGAAATAGTGGCTGAAATCTATAACACCAAACAAGCAAAGGACGAAACTATCTGAGGGTACAACCGTCGCCTAAAGGATCTGTTGGGGAAAATGGAAAGCCAACCGGTGGATGACTTGAAAAAGCGTTGGTTCATTGAAGGATTAAAACCTTCCCTCAAGAAAAAAATGAAGATTGTACCACAGTCATCGTACGAGGATGCTTATAACAGAGCGATGGACCTAGAGAGTGAAAACAAAACAACGAAGAAAAAATAGAGTAAATTGTCCGACGACGATGAAGATTCTTCTGATGAGGAGGATAGTAGTGGAGAATAAAATAAGAAGATCCAGGCCCCCAAAAAAGACATGCTACACATGATGAGGGAATTTAAAACAATAAAGGGGAGCACTAACCAGAATGAAGAGGGAGGCCTATGGCGTGCGGACTGCAAAGAGGAAGGCCATGCCAAGGGCGCATGTCCAAAGAAACTGCTCTGTGACATTTGCTAAATAGCGGGTCATTCCACCAAGAATGCCTGTATAATATGAAAACACGAAGCCATCAATAGGTCTTGTTGACACAAGAACTGCTTGCCTCAACAATGGGGAATATGCAGAACACCACGACATCATCCGACGCCTATTGGAACAACCGAAGGGGAGGAAGAGGTAATGATAAAAATAATACAAATAAAAACAACAACAATGGGGGCCGAAGTTGTATTGAGTATGATGCCAGTGGACGATCATTGATACAATGACATGCGAGCAACCAATGAGGCACTTTGCTAGGGATTGCTCGAAAGGGGAAACACCACAATTCCTCTGTAAGTGGTGTGGTCTAGGAGACCACGACGACGTGAAATGTCCCAATCCTGGAGTAAATTTGCTAAACATAGAAGGCAACAAGGAGGTGTTGGTAGTCACCCATGGGAAAGCCAGGAAGGCCACATACCCAGATCCAGAAATTGAGAAAAAGAGGGTGCGGGAAGCGAAAGCAAACATCAAGAGGGAAATGATAGCCGAATGAAGAGAAACACATGATATCGCTAGTACCTCGCTGAGATGCCAAGAAAAACAAAACATACTACGACAAGTGATGCAGACAGACATTCCAATATAATTAAAGGACCTCCTTGTAGCCATGCCACAACTATGAACCGCTCTACTACATATGATACCACCTCCAAGGATGAAACCAAAGGAAAACTTCCAAGGAAATTGAAACTCCCTTGGAAAAGAAAATTCCCTCGGAGAGGATCCAATGTTGCTAGTAGTGAACACAGGTAGACATCCAACAGTGGTCAAGATGGGCATTCTTGGCTCCATTCTAACACACACCATCATTGACAGAGGGTCAGGTGTCAATGTCTTACCTGAAGAAACATGGAAGAGACTATGGCTGCAAACTTTCCAACTAGTAGGCGCAGACCAATATGAGATCAAACCCATCGAAACATTGATGGTACAATGGGTAATGATCGGTACTCAACCCTTTGTGTTGGATTTTGTGGTCATCCCACTAAATAAGAAGGGGTATGACGCCATCCTCGGAAGGGGTTGGATGGTACAAGCTAAAGTAAACCATGATTGGAAGAGAAACACCTTGTCCATGGAAAGAAATAGCCATAAATTTACAATTGATCTAAGGACCCAATTGGTCAGTGAAGACTTAGCGTCTTCATCAAAGATAGAGGCAGAGGAAGAAGGAGAAGAAGAGAGGTAGTGCATGGAGCCGAATAATGAAGGAGTCCTCAAATTAGAAGGGTACTTGGAGGATGACCTGGACTCGCTAAATGGACTCTTCCATTGGCAAATGGAAGACTACGAGCTAGTCCACTATAACATGCTCGAGGTGTATGAGGGGGCCGAAAAAGACTCATTCCTAGCCAAGTACAGTAAGTACAAGGAAGGGGAGACTCGGGTAAGTGAAACCCCAACGCAAGAGTTTGATGAATAAAAACCAATTAGGTCTGAGGAGCCCTCCCTGAAAGTCATGGACTTGGGAGATGAGGCTAATCCCAAAAACATCCTCGTCGGAGATGACTGGAATCCAGTCCTGAAGAGAGCCAATTTTAAAATATTTATGGAATATAAGGACGTCTTTGCATTGACATACAAAGATTTCAAAGGGGCACGCCAGAATTATGTGTCAATCAGATCCCATTAGTACCTGAGGTGCTTGTGTGAAAGCGACTGTATAGGATGAACAAGAATTACGCCGCGCGAGTTAATGGTGAAATTGAACGTATGTTGGAGGCCGAGATCATATTCAGACTACAAACAAGAGAATGGGTATCACCCATTGTTATCTCATTAAAGGAGGCAATCAAGATTTGAATATGCATGGACTTCAGATGCATGAATGCAGTCACCATAAAAGACCCATTTCTGATACCGTTCACTAATAGCATTATGGAAGAGGTCACAAGACATGAAATCAACTCCTTCATGGATGGATTCTCTGGATACAACCAGATATCCATCGCGAAGGAGGAAAAACTAAAGAAGACCTTTGTAGTGGAAGATGGGGTCTATGCGTACAAGCGGATGCCGTTCGGACTCTGGAATGCTCCCACAACGTTCCAAAGGATAATTTTACATATCTTTGATAAAATGGCAGTAGGGAACTTTAAAAACTTTTTGGATGATTGGTCTATCTTTAGTGGGGAGGATACTCACCTGGTAGCCCTTGGAGAATGCATGGAGAGATGCAGATGGGCAAGACTCACACTCAACCCCAAGAAGTGCAGGTTCATGGTACCTCAAGGAAAGCTACTCGAACACATTGTTTGTATGTTTGGACTCAAAACAAATCCTAACAAAATATGGGTGATCCTCGAGATGGAGCCACCCACAAACGTCACAGGGGTGAAATCATTTCTTGGACAAATTGGATATTATCAGAGATTCATTAAAAACTTCGCCCATGTGTCCTATCCGATGGATAGGCTGACTCATAAAGGAGAACCCTGCACTTGGGAAATAGAACACGGAGAAGCATTCGAGGGAATGAAGGCAAGATTAGTAGCTGCACCCATTCTGGCGTTCCCTAACTGGGATAAAGAGTTCCATGTACATGTAGACGCATCCAATTTTACAATCGAAGCTACATTGGTACCGAAGGGTGACCATCGGTGGACCACCCAATATACTTCGCCATCAGGCTTCTGTCAAAGGTAGAAAAGAACTATAGCACGACAGAGAGAGAAGAATTGGGAATGTGTACGCCGTGCAAAAATTCTAGCACTATTTGTTGGCTACTCCATTTACTTTTTATGTGGATCACCAATCCTTAATGTATATGGTGAATAAGCTAATTATACAAGGGAGTAAGAAGGTGGTTACTTTTATTACAAGAGTTCACATTTACCATCATAGTTTGCCCCAGGAAAAGCCATGTGAGTGCAGATCACCTTTCCCACATCAAATCTGGGGAGCCTCCAGAAGGAGTGAACGAATCACGGTTTTACCCCCTTGGTATACACATATTGGAGAATACCTGTCCTCAGGAAAGTCCCCCCAAGAGACGCCATTGGGGGAAAGAAGGAAACTTGTCCTCAGAAGACGAACCTTCCAACTCATCAACGGGTTACTTTATAAGATGGGACCTAATCAGGTACTCCGACAGTGTATGATGAAGGAGGTTTCGAGTTTTCTAAGGGAGGCTTACGAGGGTCTCCCCAGAGGGCATATGGGACCAGACACAATGACCTGGAAAGTCTTACTTGCAGGATTATAGTGGCCGACGCTATACAATGGTGCAAGAGAGTGGGTGGTCACTTGTGATACATTTCAGAGAGATGCTAAACCTTTAAAAAGATACTTTATGTCACTAAACCCCTCCAACGCACAAGAATTGTTTGAATGATGGGGACTAGATTTTGTCGGACCACTTAAGGAAAGTAGGGCACGTAGGTGTAGGTATATTGTCGTTGCGACAAAATATATGACCAAATGGGTTGAGGCCATAGCCCTACATGATAACTCTTCCTTGAGCACTGCGAGATTCATCTACGAGCAGATAATTACAAGGTATGACATACTCATTCATATCACTATTGATTGCCTCACATCTCTTGCAACCTGTTTTGAGTCAGGCGGATGGCCAGCCATAGAGACCGTGGAGATGTTGAATGCTTGGGCAGTTGGTGAGCTAGTGATGGAGAGCAGAGTAGAGGATCTTGTCCGACATATAGAGCAGGCCTTCAGGGAGGGCTATTACACCCTGAGGCATACAAAAAATATTTCCGCAAGGCATGGGACTGCTTGGGTGGCTGCACAAAGAGTTGGGCAAGAGATGGTCACTCGGTTGGGGGCATTCAAGGGAGATTAGACTTACTGTACATAGGAGTTGTCTATTCGGCAGACAGCTTGGGCCGTAGAGAGAGCTAAGATGGTGGCTCACCTAGAGGCCGTTCGAACAGAGAAGGTAGCTTTGGAGGCTTGGTTGGCTTAGGATAAATCCTCTTTTGAGCAACAGTTGGCAGAGGTCAGTGAGAAAGGAGTGCCTTGAATCTTGGTCTGACACAGGCTTGAGAGTAATCTGATACAAAGGAGGAGCTCCTAGAGGTAGCTATGATGGTGAAGACAACTTTGGAGCATCATATGGATGCAAAGTGGGACTTGTAGGCGAGGACACAACAGGTCTATGAGTTACGCACTCGGTTGGATTCCTCTGCCATGCAGTCAGCCACTAATAAAATTTAGCTCAATTTTTGACATGCCGAGGTTGATTTTGCGATTGTCAAATGTAGAACAATCGACCAATGTCGTCGCGAAACTTTTTTTGTCAAAGAAATCGACGACTGGCATAGTCGAGAAAACTGAAAACGCATAGGTCGAACAAAAAGGGCTCTATGTCAAGAATTGTAAGCACCTTGCACGACCAACCCATTCCACAATTGGTTGCATTTACGACCAACGTACGACACAATCAATTGAAAAATAATGACAACAACACTATAAGCGATGCCGAAGTCGTCGAAACACTATGGGTGTTGGTCGGTATACCAATGAGGACTCGTAGATCGATTCATCGTTCATATAGTTTTCTCGTCGATGACGAATGCAACGAAGGTTGAAATATCGACGACATGTTTTTTTTTTAAAAATAAATAAAATTTTATGCGCTTATAACTAGCAATGAGATTGAATATTGGGATAATTTAGCCAAAATCACAAAGTTGGTTTAGCCAAATGAGGAGGTTATTTAATGTGATTTGATGTGATTGTGAAAGGAAGAGATTTCTTTATGGAATTAAGAAAGTCAATCACAAGAGTGAAGGCAGCTTGTATGTTGTAGTAGATGATAAGAGATACAAAGGATAGCCAGTAATATTTGGTGGTATCACGGTATATATAAGTGTTTGTTTTAATATTATTCAAGTGCATAGAAAATTTATTTAGTGAGATCACTATTAATCCCATTATTAAGG
Organism: Thuja plicata; assembly: GCA_018584345.1. Lineage (NCBI taxonomy): Eukaryota > Viridiplantae > Streptophyta > Pinopsida > Cupressales > Cupressaceae > Thuja > Thuja plicata. The sequence goes on along the minus strand of MU227982.1, from coordinate 1,202,136 downwards.
CATGGAAAATAAATGAGTTACACAAGGATAATTTATAATGGAGACAATGAAGAATCACCACCCTTTGATCATGATATTTATGGGGAGGATGATAACCGATCAACATGAGGGTATGCAACGCTTAGTGAGCCTCGACTAAAGGACATATTTCTCAACAAAACATGCAAAATATTTTTTTCACACATTGTATTGCATTAATAAATAAAATCTCAAGCGAGAATAATACGAAGAAGAGCTACAATTACGTTCATCTTAAAAACCAAGCCAAACATTCTTATGATTACCTTTTAGCACAAGATAAGATACAAAATAACTAATACCATTGCATACTTGAAGTTCACTTCCTCATTCCTCCAACATGTTTTTCAATTCCTATATCTGCACACATGTCTCAAAACTAGATGCAAGTCACAAGAGTTAGTAACATTGATTATGTGATCATAAATATAACCTTTCTCATATTTTTATTAGGATAAATAACAAATACCAATAGACGAACCCTAAGGGATTGTACCTAAGTCTCAGGGGCTCATCACTGATGGCCTTGCCTACGTTCCCTCTCAGAGACATCGTAGTTCAACTCTTTAATCTTGAACCACATCATAATGGGTTCACCAAGGTAAGGTATAAAATGTATTATATGGTTATTATAACATGTTTTTTTCTAAAAAAAATACATAAGTGGGTATGCAACCCTTTCTAGGGAAGAATCCCCAGACAGTTTCACCGTCGGCTGCCACCCACTTTGTGAAAAAAAACTGAGGTTAAGGGAATAATTTTACCAACCCCACATCCAATAAAGTATAATATGTCAACAAGCATAAAACACATATGAAGACAAGAATGAATATAAAAAGAGCCACCGGAGACCTCTACTAACAATCTTAATAGGGTAGGATACTAGAGTGCAAAAAGGAAAGAGTGTCATCACTCAACCTTAATTATAGGATTCATCTGATATATACAAATTTAACCAAGTATAGGAATGAGATAAGATAAAAATATCTCAAAACTATCTAAGAATCATAACATCATAATTCTAAATAAGGGTCTACTCTTATATTTGGATTATTAATTGCCAAAATGATTAACTAACAAGAAATAAATAAGGCTACGAACTTGACAAGGATGCACACATTATAACCTCTTGTGGTATATTATTAATTTATATAATAACAAGTTCAATTCATCGAAACATAAGTTGTAATCTAGTGCTACCAGAGTATGAGCTTCAAAACAATAATTGTCTAGGAGAAACATCAATTTTATTAATGACATTATAACATTCTAGAAGAGAGGGTAACTATTAAGGATGTTGGAATTTTATAATAGTTAAAAAATGCGATAATATACCATATAGACACAACACACATAAGGGAGATACCATAAGAATTATAATAATCGGATTTATAAATTTTTTATGAATATGAGTGACACTTATAACATCAATGCAAATATAACCCAAGTTCGATACAAATCTAAATAACAAAATAAAGTCATATACTAAAAGTAAATAAAATGAGAAAGTATTCTATTGGGAAAGCTCAATTAATAGTGAACATGAAGTTGAGACAAGTTTTATGATCTTAAACAAAATCTATATCAATATAAGTTACTAATCTCTACTTATTTAAAAAATACAAATAGAGACCATTACTCCTATATTGAACTAATAAAGATTTACTATGACTTTATTCATACACAAATAGTTACACTCCTTGATTCCTAATGATCAACTTACTCGGGATGAATTGAAATACATTGAATAAAAAATTATATGTAATTATATTTAAATGATTAAGAGAAGAAAAGGTCATGTCTTCATGTACACAACCATAATAATAAATATCTATAGGAAGACACAACAAGCATATAATTATCAATTAAATTCATAAGACAACTACTAATTATACACAACAAGCATATAATTATCAATTAAACTCATAAGCCAACTATTAATTATATTTGATTAAAAAATACATAATCCCAAAATCTCACACAATTTAATACATTTGTATTATTGTAGCTTTTATAGGCTGAATAAGAATTATGTATGTAGAGATAAATGGTTAACATCGAAAATTGGGGTGGGGCTAAACTTTGACGGGGCCTTAAAAGGCAATCTCGGTGTTGCAAGTGCAGGTTTAGTGATTAAAGATTCTGAAAAACAAAAACAAAATTGCTTGGTAGCTCTAAACGCCTAGTCTCAAAATCAAATAATATAGGAGAAATGAAGGCCCTCCTTGCAGGTCTCCATGCAAATTTATTCAATGGTATCACTCTATTTAAATGGATAGTGATTCGCATATTGATGGAATTAATTTTCCATGGTCCATGAATTAGAATGCAATTTCTTTTTGGGCTGGACTCTATAAGATTATTTGCTTCACTATGCGAATCACACTAATTGATTCTTCAATGGGAAGAAACAATGCATTTTAATCTTCCTGACGATGAATCGCCGAGTGTGATTCCAAACATTGAGAAAATAATTTTTATTTGTCCTGATGATGAATCGTGTGATTTGAAAAATCAAGCGAATAATCAAACAGACTCTAATCCCAAAAGAAATTGCTTTATGATTCACAAATTGTTATAAATACAATCAATAAGAAATTGTGTCCTAATTTGATGCTTGGGGCAATTTTGGAAGAAGACAATGGAATTGAGGATCAATACCATTAGGCCCTAGAATGGATATCTCTATTATCTTCAATGCCATAAGGCCCAAAAAATGGACCTTGTCCAATGGAATTGAGGCCAATGATAAGTTACAGACATAAAATTCTATAATGAATGTTTTTAAGAAAGTTTAACAATGGCGTTATGGATGGGGTAGTACATGAAAGATTATTTTGGTTGAAACCTCCTCATAGATGGACATGCAAAAGAATGTAACATGGGCTTTTGGGTTAGTTCTTTGGTCCCTGTGGTTATGGGGAAAGAGTTGGTAGTCAAGATAGATGCAGGTATCAGATCATACACATGCTATGGTTTGAGAATTAATGGTGGACAAGAAAAATGTGGATGTTTTGATTGGCTCCTAGATTGGTTAAAAAACATATATTTGGCTTGCAACATAATAGGCTTATGGAGTTGACTAGAAGCTTCAAAGTGCCTCTTTTGGAGAATAATCATTTATTTTGACTTGTATGCCACATGGCGCTGATTCAATACTTCAAATTCAATGGGTTGGATGTGGCAGTGGGTCCAATGATTCCATCTATACACCTAGTCAAATGTTGGATAATGGCATTTTAGGACTTACAATCGCAGTTTGACAACTCATCTTTCTTTTGGGATGGCACATTGATCAACTTCTCAAATGCCTTAGGGTGTTTTGTATGGGCTGTAACAATTTTTCTTTTGGGCTGGTAGTGTATATGTCAGTTTGTAATTTCAAATTGTATGGTTGTGGGAAGCTCAGTTGCTTAGTTGTATGCCTTTGTCATAGAAAAGCATATCCATGCAGTCCCTTAGATGTATTATGTTTTGGTGATGGTAGTGTATGGAAGTGTCTCTATTAATAGAACCCCATGGACCATGGATATCTAAAATTAAAAAAATTAGTGCTATCTCCACATCTAGTAGGTTATTTCCATATCACTTTATTCAAAAAACAACCAATATATTTGTATATTTTTGCGATCTACATAAGAAATGGGGATGTTTGAACAAACCAAACCAGAAAATGTGGATAGAATGAACACAAGAACAATTGTAAAGAATTACATCAATATGACCTTATTATTCATTGTTTCAGCGAATAAACTAATATGATGAAACCTATTTTACTTCAGGTGGCATGGGATTTGCTTCCCCTTTTAAGGTAGCAATAAATTTCTTTGTCGTAATACAAAGATATATACATTTACTATGATACATTTGTAGCCTGAGAAGCATACATACAATTGAAAATCCCAGGGAAATTGTGCTACTTGAAGCCAAAGTAATTTTTAGTGGCGAATATTCACCTTTTGGCAAATTCTGGGAAATATTTATCGCGGAATTGGCGAATTGCGCACGTTATACAGTGACCCAAATCGCCCAATCTTGACACGGAAATGATTAAATATTAATTGGAATCGCCAATAAGATTTTCCATTTGACGAGGTTGACCAATATATTATCCTTTAACAAATCTGACGTGGTTCTTTTAACGGTCTCTTATTCGCCTTTAACAAATCTGACGTGATTTTTTAAGGGTCTCTTATTCGCCCAGGGTATTAATTATGAATTGCATATAAAATTTAAAATAGCCAAATGGTTTATATTGTTATCTTAACCATGACCTATTTCGCCACCCATTAAATAATAGGTTTATAGACCACGACCTATTTCACCAACTGTTAATTCATTGTTATATAGACCATGACCTTATTTCGCTAGCCATTAATTAATTGTTATATTTCCCACGACCTTATTTCGCCAACCGTAAATTAATTTCTATTTTGCCCACCACCTTATTTTTCCAACCCTTAATTAATTGTTATATCGCCGATGACCTTATTTCGCCATCCGTTTGTTAATACTACATTCAGGTCGGCCCATATTCGCCAAAAGCCCGGGAATTAAAAAAATGGAAATTTGAATCATGGATTGATATAAATTAATATGAGATTTGTTAGTTTTTAAGTAAACAGACGATTCAACATTATAGAGAATAAGAATTCAGAGGAGGCTGGACCAAGGTAAGCAATTATTTGTTCACATTTCACAGTAAAAGTATTGCTATTAATTTCCTAGAGACTAGTGACTATTAATTTCCTAGTGAGTAGTGAGTGGTCAAGATGTCGGATAAGGGTGACTATCCTGAGTATCGTCAGGCTGCTGAAGGGATTGAGATGTCAGGGGAGGTTCAACTTGAGACTTAGAATTCTCACTGTGCTCAGGGAAGTGAAGGGATTGGAAAGCTAGACAAGGGTAAGACTCCTAATCGTCAGGGCAGTGAAGGGCAGGCTAAGACTCCTCAGGGAAGTGTAGGGTCTGGGAGGCCATCAAAGCGCCCAAAAATTAAAGATACTACCATAAAGGATTTCTTTGGACTTGGCAATGTTTCTGCTCCATCAAATTCTACAATACCAAGTGCAAAAGCCATTCACAGTAGCTCACCAGTACCACTACCATAACTTCCACAAGCTGGGATTGTCATTGAGTTAAATGAAAATCAAAATGCTTCAAATGAGGTTAACAATGGTGGCATGATAGAAGATGTTATAAGGGATACGCAGAGCCAGTTGGATGAAAATGCTGGCAATGAAGATAATAATATTAATGATGTTGGTAGGAAGAAAAGAAAAAGGGAAGTAAAAATGAGGCGACAGTGGGAAATGAAAAGAAATTTTAAGGTTGATTGGGTAGCAAAGTACTGGTTCATTGAACTAGTCCTAAACAATGATGAACAACCAACAAAATGCAAGTGTAAGATTTTTACCTGGAAAAATAAAAGAGAGAAGAAGTTGCAGCTAAAGCTTGACACTATAGAAAAGCATATTGGTAAGGTTTATGAAAAACAAATCATAGACGGACAAGAAATATCAGTAGTGAGATGGAAATCA
>MU227982.1:1097681-1158498 GCA_018584345.1 Thuja plicata | reverse complement strand
GCAGGTTCAGTTTGAAGCTTTTGGAAGGCTTGTATTGGTGTTCTTATGGGAAACCACATTTGGTGGTCTTGTGATCCATCCTTTTAAATGAGCTTGTTTTTAAGCCAAAAATGTTTATTATGAAGTCCTGTAAAGTTGTTTTGAGTCAGAGGGATTTGTGTAAAAGTATTCCTATTTTTGTAAGTTATAAATCTATTATGTTATAGAGAGGTATTTATGTGAATATAGAAGAGAGGTTTTTTTTTTTATCTATGTTGTTTAAATTATATGGATGGCTAAATTATTTTTCAGTTAGAATGATGTTGCTTATCAAGTTTAAATAGGGATTGAAATCTTAAGGTTTATAACTTTAAATGTTGTTGTTAAAATATATATATTACAAACTTTCAATTGTTTTAAATTTGTAAAATTTTCAAAGGCATATAAGGAAAGAAATGACTTCATCTTCCATAGTTAATATACCATGTTTGAACAAAAAATTATGTTCTTTAGACTAAGGTTAAAGTGCCCAGATTTTGGGGCATGACAAAAAGAACATAATAATATAACATTTTTCTTCTATCTAATTTGTATAATTACAATAAGGTTTACCTTTGCTGAAGAATGGGTGGGAGTAAAATCCCCGCCTCTATCATCATGTGGTGAATCCATGTCGTCCTATGACAAAGATTAAATATAAAAACTTCAGCGAAATGAAATCAATAGACTTAAATTTTTTTTATTAATAAAATGGTATATTGGAGTCATAAATTGGAGGTTAGTTTAAATGGTATATAGTACTTACCACCCCCATGATAGTAATTTTTTTTTGTATCTATGCAATTCAAATGGTAATCTATTATCAACTCTTCCCCTGCACTTATTGATTTTATCGCACATACAAAAAAACAATTCCCCTCACGCTCCTCAAATATGCAATTGGGTCTCTTATAAGTTGACCCAGGTCGCGTACTATTTATAAAAATCACAATATTCCCTGTTTCTTTTGGCCTTCCGTCAATGTACATAGAAAATCCTTTACTTTGATCTTTTTCTATCCATTGCGTATAATTTGCTGACAATGCATACCTACGCATACTTTTTTTATATCGAACAATCTGCATCCAATTAATGTAATTGTAACAAGGTCCAACAAACTCCATCAATTCAACAACTTTGTTGTAACATACCTTTATGCCATCCATGGAAAATAGGCCCAAACCATGTAACGACGATGGAGCTATACAATATATCCTCTCGTTAACACAAAAATCAGTGTTAATTGGAGGTAGTTCCTTGGGTACCCATTCTTTCAGAATATGTGTGCACCTCAAGGGCACCTTAATGTCATCTTTGGTCTCATCATCATAAGAACATGACCCCCCCTTACCAAGGAACAATTGCAAGCGTTTATTAAATTTTCTTCTAATCTTTTGACCTCTGGCTGATTTCCCTATTTTAGGCCTACTACATGGCTCACTTTTGTCTTCTATTCCCGCATTTCCATCACTCGAGGAAGACATATATGACAAGTACCTATTAGGTGGTTCCTGTAGTCCATCAAATGAGAGATATAGTTAAGGAGCGAGATATTTTTCTAAATGAGGGTAATGTTGATGATGTAATCTTTGGACCATTGATGTTGAGGGTAGTACTGTTAAATCATGAGAAAGTTAATACCTTATTATTAAACCACTCAATGAAGATGGGCGTAAAAAGAAAGAAAGAAAATAATAAACTATTTCTATAGGGTGTATTGACTTATACCTTTCGATCTATGTCACTATGTAGGATCCTCGTAAAAGGGGTTAAATTTCCTACATGTGTGAATCATTTATCTTTAGCAAAAAATTACACGATACCTATGCTACAAATTACATAGAAGACAACATAAACAATATGCATTCATCATGATCATTGTATATTTTTTAATTCCTTACCTTTACTTTATGTGTGCTATGTAGGATTACCAACAAAAGGGGCGACGATGTCTGTAGTCAATGGCCTATTTACACAAAGGGTTACAATCACACAAAATATATGCATGTAATCAGCACCAACAATTGAACATCATAAGCAATACATTGGTAATTTTTTAAACAATAAATACATTAAATATACGAGTAATAACTGAAACACATGTATCATAAATCACATATGTTGTAATCATTAGAAATGAACACATTAAATTAATTGTACTATGGCATTAGAGTTTAATACATAATAAATTAATTATGAAAACATATAAGTCAAATAAATTTGTATGACTAGATCAATATTACCATCATCATCATGACCATCATTGTCATCATCATCATCAACATGGTGATCATCATCACCACCACCATCATCACCACCACCACCATCATCATCATATTCTTCATCATCATCATCATCTTCTTCTTCATCATCATCTTCAGTTTCTTCTTCTTCCATCACGTTATACTTTACCGGCCTTCCTCTTGGATCATGTCTAAAAAAAATGACCAACTTGGTTTTTGTGGAACCTCTATGTAAAACACTTGTTCACATTGGCTTGGAAGAACATAGGTCTCATCTCCAATTGGCTCAAATGACCTTGTATTAATCATTGTAAATCTATTATCAAGTTGAATAAGATTTCTATCAGGATCATTTTGATTCAGTCGTAGCCTGTACCATTTGACGATGAATATAACTAATTTGAAGGATTCAAAGTCACACTCAAGTATATCATCCAAAATGCCATAGTATCGATTTTGAGATTTTTGAGGATGCATGCCGTTTCTAGATGAAATATTAGTGACCTCAAAGACTGTATTTATCCCAGAATCACAAGTTTTCTTTATGTTGTCCAACTTTTTTATGTAAAATTTATGGCCATGGTAGTACATAGCTTTGGGGTGCTTGACCTGCAATTTTTCAAACATGTGAAAATCATTTGCATCGTGAGTTGATATTAAACATATGGGTCATGACTAATAAATTTATACATACCTGTCTACCTCTTAAACCATTTTCTAGATCAATTACCATTGGCATAACATTGCAATCTCCATTACGATGAGCTTCTTTAACCAATGAAGCAACACCTTCCCATGTTAATCAGTGACCATTTTGTTGACATACTTCAATCCACACAAGATGGTTCACAATATACAAATGTAATGCATCCCACTCTTGACTAAATTTATAAAAAATAGACCACTTACAAACAACTTCAATTAAATATTTATAATAATTAATTAACTACAATAACATCTTATAATTACCTCTCACTTTCCTCAATCTACCTTTCCCCATCAAGTACTCCCCTTTGAATTTGTTAATGGAGTTGGGGTCCCAAATGCAATCTACATGGATCTTTACTGTAAAATTAGGAAGATATTCACTAATGTACACCATGGTATGATATACCATATATCCCTCCACCATAGAACCCTTAGGATGTTCTCTTTTTTGAACCAAACCCTTCAAAAATTTCAAGTGCCTCTCAATCATCCACATTGACCTAGTTTCTACAGGTCCACACAATTCAATCTCCTCAACTTGATGTATGAGGTAGTGTTCTTGTGCATTGAAAAAAGTAGAAGGTAAACACTTTTGCATTTCACACATAAGATGAAGAATTTTTCTCTTCCATTATTTTACATCTTCTTTACTGATTTCTTTCGATGACAACCACCTAGAAGAGATTGAACATGCAAAAACATATAAACGAGACTTTACAAAAATATACAATAAATTACTGAAAAAGTAAAACAAGTCGCAAATATAATATCTAAACAACAAATCTAACAAATAACACTTCTAACCTCATGTATTTTTCAAGATCATATATAACTTGTTTGACATTGTTGTCGAAGTGGTGTGGGAGAGATAGAGGTAGAATGTACTGCAATACTTATAAAATGATCTTTTCAATATTTTAGAGAATAATACAATGAAAACTACATGCAAATATATATAGAATACAAAATAACATGAATTGCCTTAATAAAGGTATGCCAATTGTGTGTTTTCATCCCTGGCCCAAATTCACTTTTCTTTGATATGAGATTATTTACGTTTGCAGCAAATCCTGTGGGGAATCAATTTTTTTGTATGACTTGTTTTATAGCATTTCTTTTTTTCTCCAATAATAACCAAGGAAGGGCACTTATATCAATATGATATCCATTGTTATTTGATCAAATGACGCTTTTCAATGCATGGTTGGAATCTTCAATGTCACTACAAATTTTAACAATTTTTCTTTATCATGCCTTCCGTCCAATAATTTCTATAACATCTCTGTCATATTCTTTCCAATATGCATAACATCAAACAAATGCATGATTGGGAGGTGCTCGTAGTACGACAACCTGCTAAATTATTTAGGATAATTTTTTAGTCCTTTTAGAAGTTGGTCATTAACGCCTTGACGAACTTCATGAGCATCAATTACATCATCAGTAAAAAAAAGACAATACCAAAATATAAATTTCAAACAAAAACCATCAGATTGAATGACATTACCTCGATCATTTATTTGATTGTATTCCAACTTCCACATGCAAGGTGTCATTCTTCGTGGCTTTGATGTAGTCTCTTCTTTCCCATTGAAAAGATGTTTTTCAGTAATTTGATACATATGATTTCTGTGGAGAAAGTGCCTATACTCATCGAACACCAGCTTTCCTAAACTTTTTGAATGATGAGATTTCATCTTTGGACCACACATTGGACATGAAAAATTTCCCTTTGTCTGAAAACCTACAAGATCGTGTATAATTAGATTAAATATGTTGATTTTGATAATTACAATTATCATGCACAAACTTAGACATACAACAAAGATGTGTTAGCACTATAACATACAATAAATATGTGTTAACAATATAACATACCACAAAAATGTGTTAGCACAGGGGCATCATGTATTGTCTATACAAACATTGTATGGAATTGAAACTATCTTTGTCCATTTGGTCTAGAGATGTCATACATAGTGACCCCATTCCATAAATCTAACAACTTTTTGATAAGGGGCTTAATATATACATTCATATATTTAACTTGGTACTTACATAGTTGAATGAACATAAACATTACATAATTATTATGGTCATTTTGATGCGGTATTTAGAAATAAATTTAGATGAATATTAAATGAAAAAATACCTGAAACACTCATTGTCAACAATATGTGCTCCCTCTTTATGTAAATCCAAGGAGGAATGTTATTGTTGATAACAAAAATAGGCCACACCGAGTAAACATATCTCATCTCTTCAAATGGATTGACACCGTCTGCTACCAATGAAAGCTTGAGATTACGAGGTTCTTCTTTAAAGTGTGGCCAAGTTTTCTCTATGCTTTAAATGCATAACCATCCATAGGGATTCACATAATTCCATCTTGACTTCTATTTCATGCATGGTAATCTATAAATTGTGCCAAGGTAGTGCACCTGAATAATCTTTGCAGACGTGGAATAATGAGAATATATCAAAGATTCTTGCGAGGCACATTTTTTGTTATTTGATCTGTTCGATATATATTAATATGACAATCAGGGCATTTTATTGTAAATTCATGTTGTTTATGATATAAAATATGATTATTGGGATATGCATGTATTGTTTGATACTCCATCCCAATATCTTTCATAATGGTAGGTAATTCCTGGTATGAGCGAGGTAGAATGTTTGATGGTGGTAACAAATACTCACCTATCAACCTACGACAAAAGATATAATTAGCGTACATGATTCACCCTTTGTTAACAATAAGGAAATTATGACTAAAATAAGTGAAAAAAGATGACATATATGACATATCTTAACATTCGTGAGATTACTACTTTGGATAAACCATTCAAAACCTTAAAGTTCACCAACAAAAATACAACAAAGAGAAGATTTATTTGGGAGCCTTTTTATAGGGGCTCATATGCCTTCTCAAGTATAGGTAAATCAAGGTCATCTTCATCATCGTGATCAACTGTGCTAGTACTATCATCTTCAATCGTATTCTTTGGCACATGATCAATTGCAACAATACCATCACCCTCAATTGTGTTCTTTGTCACAGGATCATCTTCTTTCATGGAATCATTATCTTCTCCTTTGATATTCACACCTCCATGTTCCTCCACTGGGAAATTCACATTCTCTGGATTGGTATGGTCCATAACATGTAACCCAAGGTGGTTGACCTATATCAAAATGATGACCTTAAATTAACCATGACCATGATCTCATCATCAATTGATTTCTTATGTATATAAATTATTAAAACAATATATTGAAATACTTAACGATGGATGAAAATCGTGCCCCCCCTTCAATGTGACCATTCTCTCTACAATGTTTCTCAGCTGTTTTGACTAGAAGTCTTTGAGTCTTTAAGCCCTTGAAATTTTTGCACAGACAATAATATTTTCAATCACATTTTATTTTGAACTTAGACCAAAATCTAGCAATTGTCTCCTTATTTTGTTCTGTGTTCATATGTTTAGACATGGTCTTTCTTTACAGGAAAATATTCAGGCTATAATTATACCAAAAACTTGTCTCCCATACTCTGAATTAAGATATTAATGTTGTAATATGTCAAATATAAACATACTAGCATTAGTACTATCTTGTATAAAATCAAGCATAAATCCATTAAATAGATTTTGACTGCAAAGCATTGTACATTTAATCCAATCATGATTCATATTTGATAGGAATGCTAAGAATATTTGACAGGTGAAAAACATGCAAATTTGACCAAGCACTACTGGGAGCTAGACCCAACAACAAATGGACTTGTGATGATTTTCACAATAGTACATCTATTGTTGGGAAAGATCCCAATAGTGCTTAGGCAAATCTGCATGTTCATCACCTATGCATATACCTTCTCTAATCAACTCTATCTTACATATCTACTAACTAATCATGCATGATTTTATGAAGCCATTTTTATCCAAGGCATATATTGCATGTCTTTAATCTCTCTTTGGATGAACAATGAGGATGATGCCTAACTAATTTAATGATACCAATGAATGTTTAGCCTTAGGAAGTTGAACTAACTACCATGCACTAACTACTATTTAAGAAAGACAATTCATGATGGATACATACATGAATATGTTATGCATAAGGAAAATAAGAAGTTTATGTTAACACCTTTAATTTCCTTGTGGGATAAAAAAGGAACACAGTGTCATTTATTTTTGGGACAAGATATACATGTTTGTGTAGGTTTCAAAGAAAGAGGATACAACTTGGCAAGGGGTTGAAAAGTTACATCAGAGAATGAAAAATGACAGGGCATAATTCATACCTATAAGATAGTCTTTTTTGGGTTAGGAAAGCATCAAAGTTGGAACTATATAATGACCTTTAGAAGTACAAAAGAGAGTTAAAGGTAAACCTTCAGGGGTACAAGGTTGGAGGGTTCAAGAAGACCTGAAAAAGACTACTACCAACTTCAACACATTTCCTTCATCAACAGACTGGGATCACTTCTCCTCTCCACTTTTATGCATATGCATGATTAAAATACTATTATATAGTGTTAGGTAAGTCACATTCCATGGATTCTAGGCCTTTGAGTCCATGGAATGGTCAATGCTCATTAAGAAAACTCAACTTCTATAGAAAAATGCACAGGAAGAGTGTTGTTATGCTACAAATGAGGGAACAATCATATCAAATAACTCTCAAAACATTCAAAAGTATTCAATATTACCTCCTAATGTCGTTTGGATGCTTTGTAGACTTGTTCAACCAATATGTGCATTAGGGATACTTCTACTAATATATGACATCATATACCAAATATTGCATAAACAACTTCATCAATACATCCTCATGCTCATCCTCATAGCTGTCCATAACATTCAAGAATGTTTTTATATGATATTCACCAGAAAAGCCACCATTTCTTGAATATTTTTCTAATTGAGACCTAATGTCATTATCAACTGGGTTGGGTCAAATGTACTAATGTACTAGTGTCACTCATGGTTATAGCAGTATCATTAACATGAGGAAGAGTTATTCATGCATTAACATGAGGAAGATCACTATCATCTTGTTTATTTCACACATTAAGACATTCTTAATCAATCATCATAAGCTCCTCGTCTATAAGAGTGTTTTCATCATTAACTTGTTCAAAATTAGGAGGTTCATCAACAACCTTGGGAAAAGTAAATTTAAACAAGGTAATATAAGAAAATGTGTTTCTATCTAATCAATTAAGAGATCCTATATTTCAGGGCTGAGAAGAAGCTAAAGACTAATGAGAGGATTGGAAAAAATCCAATTGATGAGAAAATACCTTAATAATCAAAATAAATTGCAACAAATCCAAACAAGACTATAAATTTACATTTTTTTTCAACATCATTATGTCAAATAATGACAACAAATGAGTAGCATTCATTCAAAGAAATAAATATAATACAATTTTAAGTAATTAATTACTCAGAGCTCATCTATGCTACATGGTATCTATAATATTACAAGTTGATTACATTGTAATGACCAATAGAGAGTTAAGGACAAATAATATCTGATGCATACCATAAGTCCTTCCTTGGTCCTATAGACTCCATATTTTTAATCTGTTGTGGTTTAGCTTAGGGTGCAATATAATTCATCTGATGTAGATATAATCTTTGTCTATCCCTCCAAGTATATTATGTGGCTCGTGGTGAGAGAGTAGACATTCAGACCAACTTGAAATGCTTTTGGATAACCCCCTAAAGATTGATTATGTAAGGCGTTCCTACCATTGGTAAACTAAGCTACGAATTCCATATTAAGATATACCATATCAAATCTACGAAGTAGGCCCAATCTGTTACCATAACACTAAGAACACCAAAATTTGTTGAAAGTGTGACCTGTCAGTTTTGGGTTCTATGGAAAACAAGTCTGATTTTTAAATAAAAATTACACAAATTTAATTTTAAAATTCTAGGGAAATAATTTTCCCAAAATTGAAAAAAAATACTGATGAGACAAAAAAAAAATACTATCTCTGGCATATGAATTATAGTTCAAATAAAAAATCCTATAGAATGGGCCTATTTGAAAATGCCCTTGCAAGTGAAACTTACTCAAAATGCAAAATTTAGTCACCACCACTATTAAAATGAATGGAGGGTTTGCATCCATTATATTATAATAAACTTATATTAAAAATAACATTCAATAGTTTATGTTATCTTTCTACATATATGTATCCTAATGTGTTCCTTGTATTTACAAATATCACAAGAAATAAACTCCCCAACATTGGTATAAGAAATGATTAAATTTTGTCTTAATTTTTGGGGGAAATATTTTTCCAAAATTGAAATAAAACATATATCGGTGAGACAAAAATAAAAATAAATTCCCTAGCACATGCATTATAATTCATAAATGAAATCCCACGGAGTGGTCTTTTTTGAAAATACCCTAGAAAGTGACACTTTAAATCTATGGAAAGAGGATACTCTAAATAACTTAATTATTCAAACCTTTCGACACCCACTCATGAGAGTTCCCTGGCATATTGGAATCAAAAAAAAATTTAAGATGAATTATAGAAATCCAATCCTCTTGGAAACCATCTATTCTATTTGGTCGAGGAATTCAAGAAGAAATAGATGAAAGTGCATTTTGCGCATCTGAAGCTGTGACTACAGTTACACACTATCAAGAGAAATTTGGATGAAAACCATTTTTTTAGCAATAATAGGCTGCCAAAGCCTTCTCCATCAGAGGATAATGAAGAGGAAGAAGAAATTAATCAAGGTTTGGAAGTATTATCATACATTGATAATAAAATTTCTAAACAAGTTACAAAGGAGAAAGAAATGAGGCCCACTGGTTTGATTAAAATTTGCCAATTCTTTCAGCTACAGATTGTATTGCTCCCCTGAATTCAGATGTTGAATCATGAGATGTGAAGCTAGGAATCCAAACTTGGTCATTCAGGAACCTTGAACTGTCATTTTTTTAGTCTAAAGATAGTATGGACGTAGTGGAATTGAGGAGATTAATGAATTTAAAGACTTTCACTTCTAGAAAAGCTCTAGCAAAGAGCAAAGACCCTAGGCAGAGAGTTACTGAATTTGAGTTTTGTATAGTAGACCTAAATACACATCCTTGCTAGATTGAATTTAGTGTCATCACAAAATAAAAGGATGAAGAGGTAGCACAAGGCTAATGTTGATCTTATTGAGGATTATAATCATAAGAAACCAAGGAATCACTCAACTCACCATTTGTATCCTAATATTTTTCCAGTGATGATGTCTAGGAGTGGGGGATGAATAGAGGAAAATACTATTAGTCCATCATCTAGCGACCGATATCAAACATTATAAATGAAACTAGAGAGCACAAGAACCATTATTAGACCGATTTATTTGCTAAGTGATTATAATAGCATTGTTGATGCAAATAGAGAGCAACCAATTATTGAAAATGGAAATTTAAACAAGAGAGTGAAGACTGAAATTTTTTATCAAGAAAATATGTTTGAGGGCCCTGAATATGAAATCAATCAGCTTCAATCAAATACTATTAATGGTAATTTAAGATTCAAGATATAGTCTCAAAGTGAGGAAGAGAGAGCTGGTTAGAAGTAGATATAACTGATCAAAGTCAAAAGATGCATGACTCGGTGAGTTTAATCTCTATTATAATATCTTCTATGATGAAAGATATTGTTGTCAACCCAACTATGCTTATGACCCTACTTAAGAATGGACAAGAGATCTTGTCAAATCTGATTATTTAGAAGAATAGTGGCTTGTAGTAAAAAACAACAATTTATGGAGAAAATAATGATAAGAAGTAAAGAATTCAATGAAATTTTACAAAATAGAAATTAAAGAACCCATGAATTGTTCAAGGAAAGTGAGAGCAAGGAGAACAAAATACAGGATAGTGAAAAGACCTATCTATAGAACAAAAAGATTCATGATTGCAAGGAAAAAGTGATTGTTACACCAATCTATCAAGATAAGTTGAATTTTAAAGGTGATAGAAGTGGAGGATGATCAAAACTAATGCTTAAAGAGTATTATAGTAATTGTTAAATGATGAAGATGACTTTTCCATGTTACTCTCTTAGAGTTTTTTCTTTATTTTTTAGTAATCCTTTAGTGTTGTACAATGACTATTACAATGATTGGAAATGGATTATTATGTTGTAGTGATATCCAAAGAACAAGACAATGATTTATAAGTAGAAAAAGGATGTCACTATCATTATTAGCAGTGAAAAAGGTGAAAATATACCTTTACAATGCATAAATAGTGATATCCAAGGTTTTAAAACACAAAGAATGTATCACAACAATGAAAAAACTCCATTTTAATAATTAGTGACATCAACCACCGAAGATAAGTTTAGTCATGGTCAATAAGGGAAGGATGATGTAAATGAAAGAACAAAGATGCATAGGCACTCCTTACAAGGTTGAAAAACCATCCAAGAAAATCTGAGACATGAACAACACAAGGAAATTACATAGGTTTCCAAGATCAGTCCACCAACACAACATGAAAATACACCAAACAAGGTTATAAGGGCCTCCTCCAGGGAATTACACCCCACATTTTGAGACCACTTATTTTAGGCCTCTTTGGACTTTAAGGAACACCAAACAACTAATTCAATACTTACCATTTACATGGAGTCACAATCAATACTTCTTCCTTCAATAAGGGAAACTAAACCTACTAGTCCTCTCTACCCGAGCTTATGCATTCAACACCCAACCAAAGAATTTGGAGACCAATGGAAAAATATATGGGATACCTATTGAAATTTTATAACACATACACTCATATGACATCCTGACCATTTGAAACTATTGATCAAAAATATGACCGTCACAAGGCTTTTAAGGCCTCATTAGGCCACCACTACATAGAAACCGCTACCAAATTGTATCAAATAAACTTACCAACAACATGGGAATGTATATAAGAACTTATAACATTTAATCTCACTGGCCTCCATTTCCAAAATTCCTTAGATTTATCATAGAACTCAAATATATAGTTACACTCACGACTTAGGGAATAAAACCATTCCATCCAAAATACATAAATCACTCCACAAAAACTATTTCTTTTTAGGAGACTCTCAAAACTATAATTTCCCCCATTTTTTTAATTTTTGAACATTGGATTTAAAAGATATGAAGGTTTTTCTGTTCAAACCCTTATTATAGAGGGTTTCCGACCCACTTTTAGAAAAAACAACAATATCTCCTTCAAATATCAATTGAAAATGCCCAAAATGGATGAATTAGATACTATAGTCTTTCCTCTTTCCAAGCATGTATGTATTGTGTCAAAATGGTATCACACAAACCCACAACACACACTGTACCAACAAAGTTGCAGAAATAAATTCCTAACAATTTTTAGAAAAATTTCTCATACTTCCTTTGTACACCACGGAAACCCACAAAAATTATATAATTGGAAATATAATTCACTATAATTTCAAGATATATAATACTCTTAAACCAATTCTACAACATGTGCCAGTGCCAAGCAAAAAATAGTGACTATTTTTGGGAAAACATAGGAAATCAAATTTTATTTCTTCATTAACTCCTTACAAATTTTGGTCAACAACCCTTTCTCTAAGTTTTTGAGGCTTTTTAAACTCATACAATTCATCTCCAATTTCCCCTAACTATATTTTGAATTGGGATACCTTTGGAGTATACAAATCTACAATTTTTGCAAAGAGAACTTGCAAAAGTTGCTAAGGAACTTTTTGCAAGTTTTACAATTTTTTGCACTTTATGACACATCCCTACTAAAATTGTGTAAATGATTTCACAAGATTCTATTTCATCCTATAAATGCATAAAATAGGCCAAAAGTCCTTATTGCATGATAAATATCCATGGTGACAACTTTTGTCAACCCAATGGTAACATTTGCACTCAATGGACAACTTTGCTCCAAACTTTAACAAAGGACTCAAAAACTCCAACTTTCACCTTAGAACCTCTAAAAAAACCCAAAATGACTTATTAAAACCATTTTTACCTCATTAGGCATACTTTTAACACTTTGATGTGATTAGACCATTAAGTGCCATATAGTCCCACGAGAGCTCATTGGCTTCCAATGCCTTACAAAGGAATACAAATAATCTCAATTGAATAAAAATAGTCCTTAGGACCTTATTATCTCATCAAAAACACAAAAAACAAGAAAAAAACATAAAAAACATATAAAGGCCTTGTTGAGTCATCAAGTAGACAAGGTGCATCTACACAAAATAGTGATGTAAAATAGAAGTGTTGTTGTTATAAATACCCTCATAGAATAATGACAAGCAATGATTAGAGAAAAAACTATTAACAAAATGAAGAACCTGAACATTAGAAGTGTAAGATCATGAATGTTGTGAATAGAGTTTTTTTTCAAAATGGAGAATAAGATAACAAACAAAAGAAATGCATCTATTATTAAGGAAATGCAGTCTTAGAGTACAATTTAGTAGTGAAGATGGTCATAAAGGATCCGTTAAATAGTTTTCCCCTTCATGGGAAAAACATTTCACCTAGATCCTAAGTCATCCTTGTGTTTCAAAATGAACCCCATGCCCTTTGTTATTTCAAAGTTTCATTAAAGTATTCATTATGAAGAAGGGACCTATTAGCAATCATTTCTTTATTAAAGTTTTTGAAATGGTAATATTTTTTGTAAAAGAAAGAAAGGAAGCTAAAATATCACATGGCCTTTGTTAGTATGAGTTTGGGAGGGAAACCTCATCATGATTTTTAGAACTCTGCAATACAACCTGTGGATGGAAATTTCCAAAACCAAGAAAGGAAAAAGATATCCTGTCTCTGAAGCCCATGCATGCATTCATGGAAAGGTAGATTCTTTCTAGATGTAGTGATTTTCTTAACAAGAGAAACAGTAATAATAGAAAAATATAAATTCATGCGTAAAAATAAAATCTTGATTGGTAACTGTAACCACCCTAATTTGGTCTACTCTAACCAAAGGCCCTATTTTCCCTAAGTGTGATCATACCCCTAATTATGTCAAGACAATTACTCAAATATTGACATAATTCATTAAAATAAATTTAATCTCTTAAAAATCAAAGTGATCTCATCACTAACTCACATTAATTACATTGGCCTATTTAAATAAAATCAAAACAATTAAATACTTGGCTAAAGTAATTAATTACAAGAGAATTAAATAAATCTCCTAAATACAACTCCCCACTTGCAAAATGGAAATTCAATCCATTAGCTTATGTGAGTTAAATCATTTGGATCACTCATATGGATCACCAAAGATTCAATCTCCACCTCTCTTCACAAATCAATCTTAACCACCCATTCCTCAAATTATTCTATAAAATGAATGAATTTTGAGCTCAATTGGCCCCTAATTTTAGAATTTGAAAGTAATCTTATGCTGCTCTAATTTTGTAGAAATCTAAATGCATTCTTAGTTCATCATTTACATAATTTCATAATATTTCCTTGGAGAACCTAAAATGAATTTTGCATTGGCATTTAGTTTGAATTCTCTTTGAATCTTCCATTCTAAGCTTGCATACATCACTAATTTATGCATAATCTGAGGGAAATTATAGCATTTATCATACTCTTCTTAGATAGGAAGCAATATGTTAGTTTTAGTGATTTCTATATGATTTTCATCTAATCTTTCATGTTTTGATCACTAATCTAATGACATATTGAAGTGTTGTGTTACAGCTTGTAGGTCCAATAAATACACACACATTTCTGGCACCCATCGTGGGGAAGATCCTCATATTTCTCCTCATTTTGAAGTCATTTTCACTCATTTGTGCTCTCTTTTTTCTGGTGTAGAGTCGCATTTAGTGACCAAGGATCGCCTTTTGTAACAAACACTCACATCTGGGAAAGAGGCTCGCATCCAAGATTTCCTCAATCACATCCTGCTAATCTCACATTGCATCCAGTAAAGGCTCATTCCTGGTAAATTCTGAATCTCCTTTAGTTGCAAAGGCTCACATCTGGGATCCTTAATCGCATCCCATATTTCTTGTGTCACAGTTGGTAAATGCAATTGCATTTGGTTAGCTATTTTTCAATTTTTGAAATTTGATTACTATTCTGCTAACCTTGACTATTTTTCGATGTTGATCAACCTAATGATTTATTGCAGATTACTGTCAAAGACTTTTTGATCAAAAAGTTGGAGAAAAACTACTAACTAGTGGTTTGCCTGTTGCCTAAAGAGATCAACCTAACTCTATTTGCAAATTTTCAAATGTTAACACATTTTCTATCATTTTCTAAATTGATTAGAGGATTATTCTCTTTTCCTACATGGAAAATTAGAAACTCAAAAATCAAGTTAGAATTTGATTAGAATTTGGAGTAATTGAACAATCAAATTTGCTTAAAAGTGTTATGTCAATTCTCAAAATAGGCACTTAAATAATCAGATTTAAACACAATTCTTAGTCCAACTAGAGGATAATGCTTTTTTCCCAAGTTGGAAAATCAGAAACTCGTTACGGGGGATTAAGTCTTGAGTTATAAAATATGAGGGAATGAACTTTCTTGATGTGCTTATAGGAGAAAATGACATGGATAAGAGAGTATATTTTTCTTCTAATGAAGAATCAGAAATGTAGACTCCTAAGTCACCAATACTTTTACTTGCTTTCAAAACATTAGAGGGCCTACCGGTTGAGGAAAAAATCTCCTAGGAACGACCCAAGTGAGGATAGGTGAAGGCGAGGCCTTCCATCTCACTATAATCAAAATGCTTCCTTGAAGGACAAAGCCTCAAAAGACATAGTTGGTTTTGTCTTTGGAATTTTGACATCATTCCTTGGATATGATTAGGTGTGTGTGGAGTAGAGCCACTTGAATCTCTCTTGCAAGACTACACACATTTGAGTACTCATAGGGCTATACACCTTAATTTTTCTATGTGTAATTATATGGGGGATGATTGCGAACCCATAAATAATCAACACTTGCAGTCAAAACAACCTGGTTTATCTCTGAAAGGGTGATAATATTTGTGCAAGGAAAATAGTAATAGATCCAAGATACTCATTATTTCATGCCCTCACTTGCATTTGGATTTGGCTAATACAACATCATGACTAGAGCCATTGTGTGCTTGGTGATGGCCGTATTCTGATTATCATGTGAGTGTGTACCTGATTCTACGAGAAAATATTTTTATTCTATGCCTAGAATCTAGGGAATAGGGATGTGTTTGGTCACGTAATGAACATGCTTGATGTATCTTAAAATGCACTAAAAAGATAAATTCCTCAAACAAGCAACATTTTTAACTCACTAACTTACATGCTGTTCAAAAACACTCTGGAAAGTCTCAAACAAAATCTGTTGTCAAACAAAATTTCATGTACTTCAAGACAAACTGACACAAAACTGCAAAAACATCAGAGGCTCACATTGGGTTATTCCTGGCTCGCATTTGGTTGCATAAGCTCGCATCTAGGGAACTTGCTCCAATTTAGTGATTTTTGGCTCGCATATGGTAAAGAAGCTCGCATTTAGTTTGTATAAGCTTGCATTTAGTCAGCATTAGCTCGCATCCTGTATATCAAAAATTGCATCTAGGGAGTAAAATTTAGGATAGTGGGTACTTGCACACATGTCAAAATTGAAAGCTCAGTAGTTTTGGATACCCTTTTGGCTCTTTAGTTTGGTCCTGTTTCTCTTGTTGGTCCGCCTGTCACTGTTTAACAAAATATTTGGAAGTCTACCTTGCATATCCTTTTGGATTCTCACAATTGGTCCTAAAACGTGTGGTCTTTTCACCTAAAAAAACCTCTTGATTCCCAACTCACTATCAGAGAATTCTAACCCTCTAACGCTGGAGTCAATCACTCTAAACAAACACATACACTCTTTCACAACTTGGACACACCTATTTGGACAATTTGGAAATCCTATTGACATAATTGGAATACTTTTGACAAAGTTGAGACCTAGCTTTCATGGTTAACACAAGATGAAAATAATACCTTTCTGATGACTAAGAGAGACCTCCTATATTACACAAGTTTCAACAAGGAGAGACATCTCGCAATCCCCTATTTGATCAAGACTCACCCAAAATGGATGCACCTCATCACTAATGGAGTGCAAATTTTGACAAATATAGCCAAGACCATGATGATAGAGAAAGTCAAGAAGAAAAACATCATGGTTGTCCTTTGTTTGGCTCCAACAATGAGGAAGATGTATTGGAAGAAGAGTATAAAAAAATCAAACAAAGTAGAAGGTTTCAAAGAACCTTAGAAAAGATCATAGGAGAAGACAAAGAGAAATATTTCCTACACTTAGCTTCTCTTGGATTCAAAATCCCTAAAGACTATGACATTGAGAGATTGAAGGAGCAGGAAGTACAAACACCTATTTCAATACTCTCCAAGAAATTATACCAAATTCAAATGGAACTTGCAACACTCAAGCAAGAAAATACTAAACCAACAAAGAAATACTCTTTGAAATACATATGTCCATTTCCTTTTGACAAGAGTATAAACATGGTTCCATTTTCGCCTAACATGGCACGACCCAAATACAACAAGTACATGGGAGAAAAGGATCCACATGACCATGTTAGATAATTTTGTGCCCTAAGCATAGAGTACATGCATGAATCAACTTATTTAATGAGGCTATTTCTGGGAAGTCTAGGCAGAAATTCTATGGAATAACTCTCCAAACTCACACCAAGTGTGCAATCATTTGAGGAGTTGAGTCAACAATTTGTCCAACATCACTCCTAAAACATACAACATAACATAACCATGATGTATCTTTGCAACACAAAACAATGAACGGGTGAATCCTTTACACACTTTTTACAAAGGTGGAGGAGAATCTTTGCAAGGTACTCAAGAGAAATACCCGAATCTAAAAAGATGGAAATCTTTATCAATAACATAGTACCAAAAATGAACTATGCTTTAAAAATGAAATATTCTCCTAGTTTTGATAGAATAATCAAGAACGCTATTCACATTAAAGACGTTATGGTCAATAAAGGAGAAATCACACTCCAAAGTGATAATAAATATAACAACTATAACAACAAACCTAAATGGTGGAACAAGAACAAGAATGATGTTAGTGATGGAGTGGTGGAAGCATCAAATGCAAACGCTAAACCAGCTATGTTTAATCTCACAAACAACTTACAAGCAATCAAAGAAGCTAAGGTAACAACCACAATACCAAGAGCAAACAATGATACCAACAAGAGTAAAACATGGATGTCTAGACCTCAAAGAACATTTATCACATTGGGAGAACCTCTTGAGATAGTTTTGAAGACTCTCTTGGATAACAAAGTCCTCACAATACCAGAGTCAAAATAATGGGAACCATAAGTTAAACCAAAGTGGTGGAATGATAATGCCTATTGTGAATTTCATAAGAACAAAGGACATAAGACTAATGACTATGTTAAGCTCAAACACATTATACAAGACCTCATTGAGGGAGGAAAGATCAAAGTGGAAGTCCATACCTCTAATGAAGATCACAAAACATATAAAAAACCATTCCCTAAGTATGAAAAAGGGGAAGATTCTAAAGGAAATGGAAATGAAGTCAATTACACCTACTCTCATAACGATAATGTGATCAATATGTTGGAAATAAAAATAGAATCAATCAATGTAATCAATGCCAAATAAAAATTGACACATTTGAACGTGGTAACTCGAAGCCAAGCACATGTCACGACTAAAGGGGTTAACTCCTATTCTAAACAAATGACATCCTCTAAAGCACCTATTGTCACAATTCCTAAACCAGAAGCGACAAGACAAACAATTACTATACCATCTGCCAACTATAACTTGGTAGACCAATTGCAAAGGACCTCAACTCAAATTTCTATATTTGAGTTATTAAATATCTCTTCAATACATAGGGAAGTTCTTGAACAAGCCCTACATTCTACAAATGTTCCAAAAGACATAGATGTAGACAAGTTCCAGGCGATGGTCAATCACATATCAACTCCACATTACCTCTCCTTTTCAGAAGAAGATGAAAAATCCTTTACTCATCCACTTAACCAACCACTTTACATTGAAGTCTTGATCCATAAATCTGGTGTAAAATGTGTACTAATAGATGGAGGCACAAGTTTGAATATATTTACTCTCAATCTAATCAAGAAATTGGGTCTTTTAGAACAAGCAATTGATTCAAGAAGTAAGATAACCATCAAGGCTTACGATGAAGAGGAGAGATCATCCAAAGGGATCATTTTTTTACCAATCAGAATATGACCGATTGAATGCAATGTGATTTGTCAATTTCTTGATCTACCATTAGATTATAACATATTACTAGGAAGACCTTGGATACATGAAATGAAAGCAGTGCCATCTTCTTACCATCAATGCATCAAATTCCCACACAATGGGGTGGAAG
The DNA here is from genome assembly GCA_018584345.1 of Thuja plicata. Lineage (NCBI taxonomy): Eukaryota > Viridiplantae > Streptophyta > Pinopsida > Cupressales > Cupressaceae > Thuja > Thuja plicata. Next base: position 1,139,066 of record MU227982.1, on the reverse strand, counting down.
TAACAATTCCAATAGATTTAAGCTACACTTGCAACAATGTTGAAGTAGACAGTATGGTTCCTCATAATAAGGAAGTCCCAAAAGAATTCCCAGCCAAAACCTCTAAAGACATGGTGATGAGAAGCTTTTGAAAGACACTAAAACTTGAAAAAACTAGCATGGGGGAATACAAACTAGACAAGACGCAATCATTGGCTAACATTCCCATATCTCCAAGATCTTATGGGAAACCTTCCCCATCTTTCACACCTACTGCATCAAAAGAACAAGACATTCATAAAACAACTAGTATGGTTAGAGCCTCTACTTCTCAAGAGGATGAAAAACAAGATAAAGAAATCTTGGCTTGGCTCTATAAAGAGGAACAAAGAGAAAATGAGGTAAAACATGTTGAGATATCTCCGAAAAAGTATGGAAAAGGTTATGACCTTCTTAAAAAAATGGGATTTAAAGGGAAGGGACCTTTAGGAGATAAAGGAAAAGGACTCATTGAGCCTATACACATGAAATTCAGAGACACCAAAGACAAAATAGGGTTAGGTTTCAATAATAATTCAGAACACCCTACCTCAAGAGATGGTCCAATCTATGAAAAAGGAAGTGATGATGAAGAAGAAGAAATAGAACTTGTACCATGGTTATATGAAATATTACTACACATTGGTACTAAGGATCCTGAGTATCAAGGAGAAAGATATGTACCTACCTTTGTAGCACAACTAGAGCATCATGTTCCTTTGTTGTCACAAACTGATGTCCAAGAAGTAGAGGAAGAAGAAGAAAACTCTCCAGAAGTCCAAAAACTAGAATAATATCATGAAGAAATACCTCAACAAAAAGATGTACATCCTAAATGGGGGCAATTGGTGACAATTTTACATGTCCTAGATTTATTGCACTTTAATATACAAATGGCTAATAGGGTACATCAGGTAACTATTATGGATTTTTTAAACAAATCTGATGATGAAATAACAGAATCACATGATTATGAATAGGATCACATGTATGATACTACCATGGATATTGAGGTAGATGTAATCCATAAATTTGCACTTATATTGGAGAGAGGAGAAAGTTATAACACTTCCCATAACACTACTCTTGTCATAGAATCAGATGAGATACTGCCCAGGATTATTAATGGAAATACTGGTGTTTTACTAGGTCTATAAGAGATTCAAAGGATACAAGATATGAGTTTCAATATGATAAGAGAAGAAGAAGAAATATCAAATGATGAGTCGCTAAAGTTAGGTTCACATATTTCCAACAACAACCCTAATAATGACAATTTGACTCTTAATGATCTAAACACTATAGAATCTGACTTAACATAACATGTCTTGTCAATTAATAGTATTGAAGCTGACATGATGTTGTCCTTACAGAAATATGAATAATTATCCTTGGTAAACCTTGACCTTATTGATTGGACCAATTCAGACCCTACTCCTATCATAAACTTTCCCAATGACTATACTTTGGCCGGTTATCTAAATGCTTGTGAACCCTATCCTTTTTCCACCAATGCAAGGAGCGTGAACCTGACAAAGGAGGATATCAAGTTTCATAGTCAAAAATTTAAAAATAAAAATAAACAAATATTCGATGGTGAAAACCACGTTGTGGAAGTATCAGATTCTAAAATAGAAAAAATAAAAGACGTATCTGATGGTGAAAACCTCTCAGAGGTGCCAAAAGATGAGATTCTTGTTAACTTGGGAACAACATAAGCTCCTCAATTTTTTCACCTAGCACAATTATTATCAGAAGAAGAAAAGATACAATTTACTGAATTCCTCAAAGAGAAGAAGATCAACTTTGCATGGTCTTACACTGATATGCATGGACTCGATCCTGAGTTAATAATGCATCACTTATCTATAGCTCCTGGAATTAAACCCGTCAAACAAAAAAAAAGAAAGATGCATCCACATGTGGCATTATTGGTCAAAGAGGAGCTGGAAAAACTCTTAAAGGCTGGATTCATAAGGGTCGTTGCTTATGCAGGATGGATTTCTAATGTGGTACCAATTTCTAAAATAGATAAGTCTATCAAGATTTGCACAAAATTTTGGGACTTAAAAAAAGCTTTTCCTAAAGATGATTTCCCATTGAAAAATATTGATATGATTATAGATCTCACAATAGGATATCAAATGTATTCTTTCATAGATGGATTCTCCGGTTGTAACGAAATTAAGATTGCAACTGAGGACCAAGAAAAGATAGCATTTACATGTGCATGGGGAATATTTTGCTAGAAAATCATTCCATTCAGGATAAATAATGATGGAGCTACATATCAATATGAAAACAATATTCCATGACACGATACACAAAAACATGGAGGACTATGTGGACGATACATAAGCCAAGTCAAAAATTAGAACAACTCACATTGAAAACTTGAGAAAGATACTAGATCGAATGGAGCAATTTCAACTATGACTCAATCCAAATAAATGTGCATTTGGAGTCCAATTAGGGAAACTCTTAGGGTTTATTGTATTAGCTAAAGGAATTGAGGTGGACCCCAAAAAGGTAAAAGCTGTAATGGAAATGTCACCTCCTTGCAATATCAGTCAAATGAGGACGCTTCAAGGAAGACTCCAGTCCATCAGGAGATTCATGTCCCAACTAGCATATAGAGCACAAAATTTCACAAAATTGCTACATAAAGGTGCTAATTTCAAATAGGATGAGCATTATGAAATTATTTTACAATAATTAAAAAATTAACTAGGCAATCCTCCTATTCTCATAGTGCCTATTCAAGGAAAACCATTACTACTCTATATCTCAGCTATGACTACATCGCTTGGAGTATTGCTAGCACAAGAGGATGAAAACAAAAAGGAAAGGGAAATTTATTATATTAGAAGGACCTTGGTGTCTTATAAAATTAACTACAATATCATTAAAAAATATTTCTTAGTGGTTTTTTTTGCATCCCAGAAGTTGAGACACTACATGCTCTCGCATACAGTGAAACTTATTGCAAAACTTGACCCTCTCAAATACCTTTAAAAAAAAAAAACATTGACAAGAATACTAGAAAAATGGGTCTTGATACTAAGTGAATTTAATATCGAGTATGTAGATAGAAGGGATATAAAAGGACAAGTCCAAGAAGATCAACTAGCTGATTCAACATTACAAGCTGATGCACCTTTGATCATAAAATTTCTAGATAAGACAATCATGCACTTAACTATGTATGCGTGAATTTTGGTCTTCGCCTATAGCTGCAAATACACACACTTCAATGATCCATTAAGTGGTTAGTGAGTTAGAAAGCATGAAATCAAAATACTGAAATGACCAAGGCTAACTGACATCAGTTCATTGCCTTCTAGTAGGCAGGAGTATGGAATTTTCTCTCAGGTCATCGCAAAGTCCAGTGACTACACACTGTTCTAAATGAAGGATTTTTAAAGCTATATGACGAGTAATCTAAATGATAAATGCAAGATTTAGATTTTTTTTAATCCAAGATTATTAGAGATTCATTTTAGAAGCACCAAATTAAATGTGCAAGATAGATTTTAATAAACACCAAATTCAAATGTGCTCTAAGATTAGATTGTTTGCATGCTTTAACAAAAGTAAACTAACAAAAATTATAAATAATTAAAATCTAAGAATGCTAGAAAATAAAATGCAGTATAATAATGATTAAAAAACTTAGGATCCTTTGTGAAGGAAATGAGCTTCTCTTTTATAGAAAATCTCTGTCGAATCGACGGTCGAGATTAGAGGAAATGAGTGGCTCAGATTCGATTTGAGGAAGCACAATCCATGTGCAAGCAATTTGATTGGTCAAAAGATCTAGTTGACTGAATTGACTGATCAGTTATTTTAGAAACTTCCAAAATTAATTTTTCAGTTAACTGAAATGTTTCCAAAATGATAAATAATGGAGAATCAGTTAATTTAGTGGAACTGGATTGTTTCCATTTTGATAACCAGTTGACTGGATTTGATGATGTCATATGCATTTTTAATAATTTAAATGATTTTGAATGCATATTTGTTTTTATTAATTAATTTAATTCCCTTTTTTATTTAATTAATAATTTTGTAATTTTATTTAATTAATATATTGGAATATCAATTAAATAATTAACATAAGGTTTATTTTCTGAATCTATTAAATTTTAGGAATTAATTAATTAATTAAGTTTGATGATTGATTAGGACCTAGGGTTTAGGTCAGATCAGTTTGAATTTGATAGATTGAGGAATTACCTGTTTAGTTTAGGACTTAGAGTTTATCAAGATTAGGGTTTCTTCATTAATTATTGTGATTGGGGGTCTAGGGTTTAGATGGCCATTTTTATGTGATTACATTTGCCCCTCTTTGAATTGATGTGTGATCAACACATTGATTCAAAGACTTGTTAGCGAGAAGACCCATAATAATTTGATTTGAAGCGATAAAACCATTCTTTTGAAGAAGAAGACCGACTTTGAGCTTGATTGGATGAAGTTTGATCAAAAGACATAAACAAAATAATTGGTTTGATTTGAAGTGATGAAACTAAACATCTGTCAAGAACTCTTAAACCTTTTGATTGGTTTGAACGGATAACCAGTTTGATTTGAAGCAATGAAACTGATTACTGTTAAGAGATTTGATTAGCAAGAAAATTGAGTTGATTTGAAGTGATGAAGCCAATTTGATCAATGTATCTGGTTTCAATAATGAATAGCTTGTATAAGACCAATCTTGTCTGGTTTTGAGTGTGTTCACCACTATATAACATTGATTAGGTTGTCTTTGATTTAAGATGATCTCAACTTGATTTGGTGCGATGAAGCTGAGATGCCTCAAGCAATGGGGTTTTGATTGAGGATGTGAGCACTAGAATGTTGATGTCCTGATCCTACCCCCTCGGGAGAGAAATTGAAATATGGCTAGGTTCCCCAGTGATGAGAAGAAATTTGATTGATAACATGATGCAAGAAGAAGCTAATCTGATTAGACATATTTCCCAAGTGGTTAGGACATAATCTATACTTGATGAGAGGTCATGTGTGACTGAGCTTGATCGAAAGTATGATAGGAGGATTGATGAGAGATTTCTATTGGTTGGAGTCTAGAGAGACTGATTGTGCAAGCAATTAGCTGCAATTGACTGAAAAAGTCAAATGTCAAATTTTGATTTTGATCCTAAAAAAAGGGATTAGGACAATCAAATTAGCCAAGGATGTCATTTTCATGTCAATCAACGCACAACTAACCACTTGGAAAAATGAAGATTGATCGATAAGAACCTCAGATACTTCACATTGGAGAGAGATATCGATATTATGAAGATTTCAACACCATGAAGATGTAGATGCAAGATGCAAGACTAACATGAATGCAACCTAAGGTGTAGTCATTGAACCTTTAGCATTGAAAATTTTCATCATCGAGCATTTTTGGAACATCAAAGTCGATACAATCCTTACTAGTGCCACTACGACCATAAGAATATGAATATGAATTTCATCAGATAAGATATGGGAAACCAATGTAAGCATCAAGGCACAAAAACCGAGATGACCTGAACATTGTTTCCATTTTATGTTGCAAGAGTACACCAGTATTGAGGCATTTAAAGCCAAGATAACCATGAGTGCAATCTTGTGTAAATAAGCAGAGCAATAACAGTCAAGGAGATAGTTCTGACCTCACATTGGCATTCAATTAAACAAGATCGAGGGATGTGAGGCTTTTCCACCTTAATGCATGAGCTCTTACCACATAGAAAAAGATTAAAAAAAAATCAATAAAAATAGACAACATACAAATAGAAGTTCAACATATTTCAGCCATTTTCAAAGTTTTCAGATGTGTATATGTAGGAGGTGTTGAGAAACATCGCCATGCTTGTGAGTGTGATGTGTTTGATTGCTATTGATATTTTGTGTACATTTGCGGTATCCAATGTGTGTTTAGAAACATAGATGCATCGAAAGATAGTGTTAAGAAACACTTTTGATTAGGGTGTTGAGAAACACTTGTTTGCATCAGTAGCGAGTTGTCCTTCATAATTGACAAGATTACTGACTCTAGTGTAATCCAAAGATATGATCAAATTGGGGACCCATGCCCCTAGTAGAAAATAATGATGAATGAATTGACTCATACTGGGAGGACAAAGTTGATTCGATTTCCCCTAGACTATGACTTTGGATCAGTTTCAAGCCAAGAGGGTTCTCAGAAGAACTAGAGTGTCATGAAAGTGACTAAAAGCTATGACAAACTGAAGCAAAGGATTTCCAAGACTGTGCATTGATAGATGGAGCACTGAGTAGAAGAGGCACCTATTTACCAGGTTTTCACCTACTTGGCAGAGATGCTATTTTTTCTACCATGGTGCCTGTTTATTAGGTTTTCACCTACTTGGCAGAGATTCTATTTTTGCAGAAATTGACTTGATTTGAAGTGATGAAGCCAATTTGATCAATGTGTCTGGTTTCAGAAATGAATGACTCATCTAAGATTGATCTGTCTAATTTTGAGTGTATCCATCACTATATAAGACAATTGATTGAGATGCCCCAAGTGATGAGGTCTTTCTTTATGATGTGATCATTGAAAACCTGGTAAGCATGTCTGTGTTATCATCTTTTTTTTTCTTCATCTTCAAATTTTTTTTTTTGTATTTTTTCATTTTTTTGATTGATGCATCAAGGCACCTATTTACTAGGTTATCACCAAAATGATTATTTTTAGGACTTTTCCAATTTTTAGATTTTTTTAGGATCATAAGTTCTCAAGTAAGATCACATTGGTTTGCCCCCAATGTCTAGCAAGGTGGAGGACATTACAGATGGATTATAAAGCTGACGGATGAGGCAAAAATACAATGATGGATGAAGAGGGTGAATGCAATTCTCAAGGATAGTCTCCTCAAGATTACCCAAGTGAGTGAAAAAATAATATAGCAATGCAGGCTCATGGAGTAGTGCTAGATAGCATATAGGATAATGACCTAATGTCATGAAAAACATGTGGTCCAAAAGAGTGGACATGTCAAGAAGTTTTTGAGAAACTATTTTTCATTTATTCATTCTTCACTTAGATCAAGACCAAGGAGTCAATTGGATATGATAGTGATGGGATTGATTTGGGATAAGGGGTGATGGAGGTATAAGTCGATGTTTTAGGATTAGTGCAAAGGATGTTTATGAATAGGGAGTATAGGCATGGGATAAGAAAGATCACGATAGGGTGCCATGGATGAGAGAAACTGAATAGGATGATGGAAAGGATAATGAATGTCAGGATAAATGATGTTCATGGATAGGTTCAACCTTGTTAAGATCACCTGAAGGAACATAGATGCTCACGTTCTAGCTGGATGTAAGATATGATGGATAAGATGACATGGAAGGAACTTGCCCCCAAGTGAAGAGTGAAAGTAGGAGGAATTACGCATAATGCATTTTTCACAGGTTTTCATCATGGTACTTATCCAAGACGCCACAAGGAGTGGTTTCACCATAAGATAGATTTGTTTCTCTTTAATTTTTCTACCAAAGTGCCTATTTACCAGGTTTTCACCGCGACACTTTTTTCTTTATTTTTTATTTTTTTGTACTTTTTGATTTTATGTAGGAACTTAAGCTTCTTGCTCTTTAGATATTGCTCCTTTTAAAGATATTCTATGATAGGCCAAGGACGCTGATAGTATGCTCAAATATGGTGATAAGGTGATGGTAGGGAATGATATGAAGGATAAGGAAGATGGTAGCCAAGGATTTATGTGATGGATTGGATAAGAGGACTGGAAGGATATGGGATGGATGGGGAGTTGGTAGGTGCAAGATATTGGATAGGGTATTGTGATAAGATCAACATTGACACACCCCTTGAAGGGTAGTGAACGGATGGAGGAAAAATGGATTGAATAGCTTGAAGCTTTGATGTATGAGTGGGTATGGATCTTGGTACATGAGGACATGAGGACCCAAAATAGAGTTAGAAGATGGGAGCTGTTTAGATGGAGATGAAGTGGAAGACTTTGGAAGCTTGGATGCTAACTCTGACTTTTCCTTTTTGTTCAAGCCTTTTAAGAGAGACTTAGGAATCCACATAACTTTTAATTTTCTTTTTGTATCCAAGTCCTTTAGAAGAGACTTGGGAATCCACATAGCTTTTGATTTTCCTTTTCTTCTAGATGATTTAGAATGCAATTCCTACATGATGGATTTAGGAACCCATATTTTCTTTGATATTATTCTTTTCTTAGATTTAGAATGAAATTCCTATGATGGATTTAGGAACCCATATTTTCGTTGATGTTATTCTTTTCTCAGTGGACCTTTGTGGTCTCTTGAATATTTCATTTTTTGTTGTAGTCACATGTCGATTAGACTAGACATAGTGATCTTCATATGAAAGTGGATTCTTGTATTTGTGATTTTTTTGTTTTACATCAAAATTGCTTCCAAAAGACTTAGGAATTGTGGATGAATGGGGCTGATATGACTGGTTCATATTGATGGGTTAATAGAGAGAGTTCAAGGATGTATGTCTTTGTTGATGTATGTATTAGTGGATGAAAAGCTAGTAGTGATAGGCATGGTGGATGGAGGGATATAAGGACCCAATATAGATGGAAGGTTTGATGGTTTCAACTTTGGGATATAGGGACCAAGGCTGGATTTGGAGGATGGAGAATGATGATTCTTACATTTGAATGGAGGGAGATAAGGTGTGGAAGGGATACCAACATCTTTAGAGTGAGATGAATGACTAAGGATCTTCTCTTTAGAATTCATCTTTATATCAATATGACATGGAGATGATAGGATGCTCTGATCTTGACAAGGATCTTTAGATGGTTTAGAAATGGTACTTTTCTCTTGGTTTTCAATAGGCTCATTAGAGATGGTGGAAAGGATATCTTGATCTTTCTTCAGAGATGGATAAGATATAGGAGGTGTAAGAGTGTCTTCTAGGAAGAAATGGAAGGGGATGATACAATCATCATGAGACTCTTGAGATATGTGACTTTGGTCAACCATTGGATAAGGATGGATGGTGTCTTAATCTTGATCAACACTGATATTTGTTTCTTCACACTATGGATTTCCCTCTTGACATGGAGCCACTTCTAAGGATGGGGTAGGAGTTTTGATCCGCATGAGGGATTCTTGACACATTGATGGAAAATCATTTGGAATAGGCATGATAAGCGTTGAAGCACATGGACACTTTGGGTCTATGAGCTTTGAAGGCTGAGAAAGACTTGCACATGTATGCTGATTAGTTTGGATCTCTTTTAGAGGTACTCCTTGAGGGTAGACATAGTCATTAGTAGGCTCATTTCTTAATAGAGTTGGTGTGGTTAGTTGTGAATATTTAGGAGATGGAGGAACGGTGGAGAAGTAGATGTGATATGTGAACCATTTCTAGACACAGATTCTTGATATTGATCATGCTTGAGATTATTATCTTGTTCTTCTTTAGATAAATCATTAGGATTGTCTGGTTTAAATATGCCATCATCAATGAGATATTGTATTTTATGTTTAAAATCCATGCAAGATGAAGTGTTATGCTCATTGTGTCAATGATATGCATAATAGGTACTCAAGAATTTCAATCCATGTGATGTGACTTGAGGTAATGTGATGAGATCATGCTCAAGAAGTTCTTCCAATGCTGATTCATAAGATTGTCCCAAAGGAGTGAAGTCCCTCTTGCATTTAACCCAAGGTTTTTCTTTCATGAGGTTACTAATCCCTTTGGAGGAAGACTTCGTGGTGTTTTCAGCAACTTTTAGGGCTTTGGAGCCACTCGCTTGATCAAAGATAGAATTTCCATACCAATATTTCTCCATGTTGGAAGGAAGTGGAGAGATGTAAGAATCATGATCAAATGGAAAAGGATAGATTAAGCTTAATGAGGATTTTTTGGATGGTGTGTCCTTTTACCCCTTTAATTCTTGGAGTTTAGATTTCAAAGTTTGAAGTTGTTTTGATAAAATTTCCATAAGAATCTCTTCATCCTCATTATTAGGACCATAAAATTTAGCCCATTTGCTTTTAGACATTGTAAGATTGTCTTGATGGGCTTTCTTAGAAGATTGAAGAGGAGGTATGATAAATATATTGATTGACTGACAGGTGTTGAAGTGATATCTAAGGTGCTAATTAAGTCTAAGACCAAAGGAAAAATGAGATAATGTCCAACTGAGAGAGAGATATCAACGACTCCGATCTTGAGTCAAGGTTAATGAACCTACTCTTGCAACTAAGGATAAGGACAACACAAACAAAGATGATAAGATTGAAAAGTCACTTGCACTAGCACAAAAAAGTCAGATTTCAAGACAACAATGAGTCAGACTATCAAAAGATTGCAGTCAACAAAAAACTACGAGTGATGTTGGTGAAAGCACAAATTTTGTGAAAATCTAGATAGAACCAGTGTGATGGAAGACAAAATTGGACAACAATTTTGGCTAATTCTCAGAGTTTGATAGTAGATGAAGAAACTTGGACAAGAGTTGATAGTTTAACACCTAAGAGTGCAAATTTTGAGTTGTTTGATCATTTTGATGTTCATTTTGATTGTTTGGTTTCTATTTTGGATGTTTCACTCATGCAAGACACATTAAGAAGAATGATTGTTGTAAAAAGAATATACACACCACAACCTAGGTAAGCCAGGGAAATATTTGCTGAATTCCCACTTGAACCAAAGTTCAGCCACACCTACCCATAGAAAATAACTTAGAAGCTTGGAGGCACGAGCTCTTGCTTATAGTGCACTCACTTCTCAGGCACACCAAGCTTTGAATCCCAAGGGTAATCACTTCCCAAGGGACTATTGTCTCTACTAAGAGCTATGAAAATGTGGGACGTCTTAGTCAGTCTCTGACCTTCCATGCTATCAAATAGAGGGATTTTGGTCACTTGAACAAAGTTTTTAGTCAGGGCATCCATTCAGGAGACTATACATGTGGTAGATTAGCCCCGTTAAGGAGGCATCCTAGCCTACAAAATTTATGTTCTATAGGTTTTTATGCACCACGAGGGTACGAGGGAGATCTTCTGTCGGCATAGAGAAATCGACACCTGTTCACTTTGAGATTAATCACAATAAAAAATTTTATATACCAGTTTGGAAGGGCTTGGCTTTATCCTATTACTGGTTGGGAAATCTCTCTCACTGGCTCTGTTAAAGCTCTTGGGAGGTAGCCACGCTAAAATATTTGCATGAATTTCTCTTGCACCCAAGATCCACGAAGGTGAGGGGAGAGGATAGGTTCATGCAATTCTTTGGGATTGCAAATCTAGAGAACACTTCAAACACATAAGAAAAGTGATTCTTTTTAAGCACCAAATCTGAAGTGTTATTTAACTACAAAACACAGACATGATAGTTTTGGAAGAAACACAAAGTCTTCGACAAGCATCCTGCATCACACTCATTAGTAGTTTATGATTTGTTCTTCATTTATAACATCTTACAAACCATTGTTAGGCTATAATCAAAAGATAAGCATCAAGAACAACAAAGACAAATATTGGTCAGCATTAAAAAAATCTAAAAAATTAGAAAACTGATTGCATATTTAGAAAGTAGATGAGAAATCATGCACTTTCAAAAAATTATGCACTAAAAAATGTTACCGAATGAGCCCGTACGAGGCTCTGGAAGCTGCAAATCATAGGATTAGATAGGTATAGTGATCAAAACCTGTCATTTCTGATAAATCTAGAAACCAAAACTAGAAACTAATCCAAACCTAGTAATCTTCAAGAAATTCTACCCAAAATAAAAAAAAAATTGCTCGAAAAAAGGACTTAAAATGAGCAAGTTATGGCCCTCTGAAGATAGACTGCAAAATCAAAACACTCAATGGTGAAGGTAGAGAATTTTCAACCCTTGCTAATGTCAGAAACTGACTATGTTAAATTTGACAGTTTTCTGGCTGTCACAGATGACCATGCAGAATGATGGTTTGATGGTCGTCAAATTTAACATAGTAAAAACAAATTTATTTTTTTTTAAATTTTTTTTAAAGATTATTATTATTATATTTATTTTTTCAAAAAATATACCTTGGTCTGCGTGTCAAAGGCCGTATGACCTGTTTGGGCAATTTTGTTTTTGCCATAGATTTGACTTTTGTCAGATATGGGCAAGTTTATAGTCATTTTCAACTGAAACGATGATTTGAATGCGATGATACAATAAGATTTGGCTCAAAAAGAGATTTGGGTAAGCTTTGGCTCAAAATGACGTTGAACCCCATGGTGGGCACCAGAAATGTATGCGTGAATTTGGGTTTTTTCCTGCAATTGCAAACACACACACTTCAATGATCCATTAAGTGGTTAGCAGGTTAGAAAACATGAAATCAAAATACTAAAATTCCAAAGGCTAACTGACATTGTTTCATTTCCTTCTAGTAGGCAGGAGTATGTACTTTTCTCTCAGGTCATCGCAAAGTCTAGTGACTACACACTGTTCTAAATGAAGGATTTTTAAAGCTATATGATGAGTAATCTAAATGATAAATAAAGATGAAAATTGTTGTTAATCCAAGCTAATTAGAGATTAATAAACACCAAATTCAAATGAAATGAAATGTGTAAGATAGATTTTAATAAACACCAAATTCAAATTTGCTCTAAGATTAGATTTTTTGCATGCTTTAACAAAAGTAAACTAACAACAATGCTAAATAATTAAAAGCTAAGAATGCTAGAAAAGAAAATACAATATAATAACGATAGAAAAAATTTAGGATCCTTTGTGAAGGAAATGAGCTTCTCTTTTATAGAAAATCTACGTCGAATCGACGATCGAGATTAGAGGAAATGAGTGGCACATATTTGATTTGAGGAAGCACAATCCATGTGCAAGAAATTTGATTGGTCAAAAGATCTAGTTGACTAAATTGATTATCAGTTATTTTGGAAACTTCCAAAATCAGTTTTTCAGTTAACTAAAATGTTTCCAAAATGATAAATAGTGGAGCATGAGTTAACTGAGTGGAACTAGATTGTTTCCATTTTCATAATCAGCTGACTGGATTTGGTGATGTCATATGCATTTTTAATAATTTAAATGATTTTGAACGCATATTTGTTTTTATTAATTAATTTAATTCCCTTTTTTATTTAATTGACAATTTTGTAATTTTATTTAATTAATATATTGGAATATCAATTAAATAATTAGCATAAGGTTTATTTTCCAATGTATTTTGATTTCACAAATTAATTAATTAATCAAGTATGATGATTGATTAGGACCTAGGGTTTAGGTCAGATCAGTTCAAATTTGATAGAGTGAGGAATTGCCTATTTGGTTTAGGACTTAGGGTTTATCAAGATTAGGGTTTCTTGATTAATTATTGCGATTGGGGGTCTAGGGTTTAGATGACCATTTTTATGTGATTACAAATTGAATATCTGTGGAATATGTATTTTGATGGTTCTTTCACACAACAGGGATATGGAGCATGGGTACTATTTATCACTCCTCAAGGCTACAAGATACCTAAGGCGTATAAACTGATGTTTCCATGCAATAATAACATCTCAAAATATGAAGCGTTGGTGAATAAACTCAAGCTTACTATGGAATGGAAAATTGTAGAGTTAAATGTGTATGGTGACTCTCAACTCATTATCAACTAAGTAAATGGTGATTATCAGACAAAATATGAGAAACTAATTCCTTATAAATAGTTGGTAGAAGATTTGAAAAAGTACTTTGTTTTCATCACATTCCAACAAATTCCAAAAACAAGAAACAAAGTTGTAGATGCTATGGCTACCCTAGCATCCATGTTACAACTGGAGGAACACCAATTCTGCTATGACTTATTGGTGGAAGAATGATCCTTTCCAGCCTTTGATACACCTTAATCCCAAGTGATTTATGCCTTAAATGCCCAAGACCAATCCAGATATGCCAAAATAATTGATTAACTTACTAATCAAACCCTACCTAATGGCCTATCTAGGAATGAAAAATGAGCTTTAATTAGGAAAACATCGCGTTATGTCCTCTTTACTACTAACTTATATAGATGAGGTCTTAACGAAACAATTATTAGGTGTTTAGAACAAGCAGAGACTGACCACACATTAAAAGAGGTTCATGAAGGTGTATGTGGATCACACCTGAATGAATTTTCATTAGCTAAGAAACTATTAAGAGTTAGATACTATTGGCCTACAATGGAAAAAGATGTCGTGCAATTTTCTAAAACATGTCACAAATGTCAACCACATGGAAACCTTATCGATGACCCAACTAGAGAACTCATACCTTTTATAACACATTGGCCATTTCAACAATGGGCCTTTGATCTTGTTGGACGGATTTATCCTAATTCTTCAAGTGGACACAAATACATCATTACAACCATTGAGTATTTCAATAAGTGGGTCGAGGCAGTACCACTGATCAAAGCCACTAGCAGATAGGTTGCTATGTGCATCTTGAACTACATCATTTGTAGGTATGGGATACACTCTTCTATTGTAACAGATAATGGGGGTCAGTTCAAAAAATAAGATATCGTGGAACTTTGTACACAGTTTCATATCACTTAGCATTTTTCTTCAATCTATTATCCTTAAGGTAATGGACAAGCTGAGGCTTCAAACAAGAAAATTCTAAAAATATTACATAGAACTATGAATAAGTCTGTAGAGACTGGCATTTGCAACTAAATTTGGCACTATGGGCCTTTAGAACAAGTATCTGAACACCAACAGGAGCCACACCATTTTCTCTAGTCTATGGCATAGAAGCAATGCTCCTCATTGAAGTTTAAATTCCATCTTTGAAAATTATCTCTTCAAGGTCTTTTTACAGATGAACAATACAACATTGATAGGGTTCATGCACTAGAACTACTAGACGAGCACAAACAAAAAGTGTTCAATCATCTCAAAGTGTACCAGAAAAGAATGTCAGAAGGGTACAACAAAAAAGTAAAACCACAACAATTTCAAGTGGGGGATCTCATTCTAAGAGAGAATACTAAAAAATATCCAAATAGAGAATAAAAAGGAAAGTTTGAACCCAATTGGATGGGGCCTTTTGTTATAACAACAAATTTTGGGACTGGAGCTTATCAATTAGCTACACCTGAGGGAGATGTTCTTCTTGATCCCATTAATACTCTACATTTGAAGTGGTTCTACGCTTGACATTTGGCTGAAAGGGCCTTTTTAGTGGAAATAGTTCTTAGAAAATACCCAAAAAATTAGAAAATTGATCCTGAAGAAAGCCAAAAATAGTGGAAAAGAGAAAACATAAAAAATAGTGGAAAAAGTCCTGAAAAAGGTATTCTTGGTGAAAACCTGGCAAACAGGTGTCTTGATACTAACAAAAAAAAAGAAAAAAGGAAAAAGAACAAAAAAATTGAAAAATAGAAAAGTGCCTTGGCAAAAACGTGGCAAACAAGTGTCTTGGTAGAAAAAATAAAAAGCTTTTCCGAGTGGCAAAAACCTGGAAAACATGCATCACTTGTACTCTGTGCTCCATCTATCAATGCACTGCTAACATTAATATTTCACGATCACACCTATTCTATCAGTTGACTCTGGATTCCTCACAAATGTCCTATCCTTGCCTCAGATTTTTCTGCATTTGCATCTTAGGGATAGTCATTCTGCACTAGGGGGAATCTCTTCTAGCATGTTCAGTTTGCATTTTCTAGGTTTTCCTAGGTCCTTGTCTAGGATGGTTTTCCACTACAAATAGTATTTCTCAATACTTGCATCAAAAAATCACTATCACAAACACGGGAATTTCTTAAACACCACATTCCTGTAACTGACATCATACTAGTGTTTCTTAACACTTTAATCATACTAGTGTTTCTCAAAACTTTAATCAAACAATGTTACTAAACACTACATTGGATTGAAATTGCTGATAAAGTTTATCTCACTTACTCAGACACATAAAAACATATTTCTTGATTCCAAGTTGCGATTGATGATATCTCTACTGTGATTGAAAAATGAATGAACGATATTCCTTAATACCACTTAAACACATATAGACTGATCTTGGTTTGATTATGACTCTTTTATGTTCCAATGATATTTCACACTAGGGGCATGTAAGAAATTATGAATTTTCTTTGAATGAATATCAATTGGTGATTGTTATGTCTTCCAAGTTACTCCATGATGTCTATTCAAAGACAAAGAGTTGCAAGGACAGGGGGCATAACATTTTTCTTGGTTTTTTGTGTATGTTGATTGTTTCAATGATCCTATAAATTTCACCTAACTTGGATGTTTATGGTAAGAGCTTCCAACATGAGTGGATAGCCACATATATGTCAATCCTTGTTATATGTAAACTACGGTGAGGTTGAACCAATTTCCTTGTCTATTTCTAAATCAAACTCTAAGTAAGGTGTATGACACATTATGTACCCTAGGATATGAATATTTAAGGTCATTGCAGCTTACATATCTTATATTACACACAAAAATAATATGATTATTAAAGAAAAAGGAGATAAATGACAAGTCATCCTGGCCTCTATGCCTTGATGCTTAGGTTTATTTTTGACATTGCATCCAATAAACATAGTATTCATATTTTCATGATACTTTCTGGGTATTAGTGATAGTTGTACTATTCGATGATATTCGTTACACAAACACCCAATGATGATAAAAACGCTAAGTTGTATACAAATCAGTGACATTCCTAGAAGTTTGTATTTAGATGCATTTAAAGATTTCATGATTCATTTTAAAATAACATAAGGGTTTGAGGTCAAAATGATTTCCTAGTTCATTCGAAATCCAAGTTTGACTACTTAATCTATGTTACTGATATATTCATGTTGTTACATATCTATGACATTCATTTTGCATTCATAAATGGGAAAGAGAAAAAAAAACATTCAAACATTGCATCCTAAGTGTATCCATACATATATTTGCATAAAGAAAATCTCAAAAACATACATCTACATATTCATCTAGAATCATTCAAACACATCTATATTTCCATAATAAATCAAAGAGCATAAATGATGTCATCATATGAATCTATTCTAAGTCATAAAAGACAAAGTACATAATAACAATATGCATCAACCTAAACATATATCAAACAAAGAGAACCCATGAACATATCAAAATTAGACAACTATCTCAGATATATATCAGTGAATACTCATACCAACAATGTGGATCTGTCTACAAAAAGTATCAGTGCAATCATGATGAACCATATACACAAGTATCAATGTATGTAGTAAAATAGATGATCTCAGAAGGATCAATATACAAAAATATCTCAGATATCATAAACAAATTAGGTTTGACTACCACCCTCTCCCTGATCTGGAGGAAGAGGAGGTGGTGCATCAGCTCTAGCATGATGAGTTGGTGGAGGCATAGCTCCTTTTGACTGCTGTGTAACTATGGAATATAAAGGAGCTCTCTATGGTTTTGGCACTAAAATACAATATAAAGAAAATTAATAAGCATCTCTCTATCCCTGATGAGTAGTTGTGCGAGCATGGACATCTCTCTCTGATCTCATAACATCTAACTGCCCATCCCTATCTGCCAATAATGTCTCTAAAGTGGTAATACAAGCTTTGAGATACTCTCATTCTCTCTGGAAATATGATAATATATCTCCATCTCTTCCAATATCTCTTCCAGTATCCCTAGGAGGATCCTATCTAGGAGGTCCACCTCCTCCTCTCGACACATGCCCTGATGGTCTCTGTTACTGCTGCTACTGCTGCTTGGTCAGTAAAGGACCCAGATCCATATGTGGAGGCACAAATTTGAATCTTATCCGCCTACCCTCACCACTACCACCCACTCCACAACCACCCCTATAATATCCATCATCTCTTCTATCATCTCGGCCATGGCTTTGACATTTGTTCTAGGGAGAGCATTGATGCAGGAATATCTTGGGTCCTTGGAAATCCTTCTCAACCAAATAGATGTTTAATTTTTATTTGTAGTTTGTCTTCTGTTGCTTTGGTATGCTTTATTGATGAATTTCAGTGATCTCTTTACCGACGGGTTTTCTGATTCTCAGGTATGCTTTTACCAACGGATTTTGGTGATGTCTTTATCGATGGGTTGTATGAGGTTCAGGTATGTCCTTACCGACGGTTGCTAATTTTTGGTGATCATCCCCCCGAGATGTTTATCTTGATCTGGCCGACTTCTACATTTAATTTCTATTGCTGAATTAATGTGGGGTCTCTCATTGGGATCTGTGTGGACCTAAATCTGGGTCTCTCTTATGAATTTGAGCACTGGCCTCTCTTGGTGGACTCTTGTATATATTTTTTTCTATGTTCTTAGTTTAGGCAGTTCAGAAGTAGTAGTGCTAGAATAAGATTTAAATTATCTATAAGCAGGTCTATGACCTTGCATGTATTAAGATCACATTGTAATTCATTGAATATATATGGCCGAAATCGGGAAGGCCTTACAGCCCGACATGTAATGATTTTGATCAAATTAATATAAAGGACTTCTATTGTTTCTTCTCTCATTGTGTTGTTTAGCTTATGTATTGGTTCTACAAGGTGGTTTGGTAGTTGGGAGTGCCATTGGCCCCATCTTCATACCCTCCTTGCATCGTGTGGTATAAGAACATTGGTGAGATCTAAGTTCCTTCTTATAAACCCTAACTCTAGTTGGTATTGTTGTGGGATAGCAGATTGCAAACTGACCTACAATTGTAGAGGGATTCAAGATGGTTCATGGGAGAGGAAATGCAGTTCTAGGTCTAGCTAATATGCTTAGATAGATGGTTGCTATATTTGAAGCTGTTGAGACAGCCCAATGCAGAGGAAGACATCTTGAGGATGTTAGTGATGATGAAATTTAAGAGGTTCAAGGTGAAGCTGCACCTGCACCTATGATGAATCAGGAAGAAGAGAAATTCTTAAGAGCCTTAATAAGTTTGAAATCCACACCTCAGTTTAATCCTCCTGAGTATAGTATAAAATTGGATTATGATGAAATGATTGACTCAATAACTGAGATGGAAAAGTATTTTGAATATGAAAATGTAGCAGAGGATAAGAAGGTGAAGATTGCAAGCACAAAATTGAAAGGTCATGCATCCTTATGGTGGGAACACCTACAATTGGATCAAAAGAAGAAAGGTAAAGACAAAATCAAGGTATGGGATAAGATGGTAAACACATTGAAAGGCAAGTTTCTACCTTGTGATTATTAGATTAACCTAACCAGGTGAATGCAAAGTTTGAAGTAGAAAGACAAATCAATAAAATAATATACTGAGGAATTCTATAGATTGGACATCAAATTTGGACATGTTTAAGATGAAGTGGAAAGAGTTGCAAGATACCTAAATGGATTGAGAAGTTCCATACAGGATGAGACCAGTTTGGTCAAGATGGACAACATTGAGGAGGCATACCGATTTTCCCTAAAAGCTAAGGAGAAGCTGAATAGAAGATATGAACAAAGAAAAAGAGGTAGAGGAGGTAGATTCCCTAGAGGAAGAGGTAGATCTCATGGTGAAAATAGTAGATCTAAACCATACAAGTCAATTTTAGACACTTCTCAAGAAAAGGGAAAGACTGAATGGAAAGGTGGATATTCATACCAAGGAAGAGGTATTTACTCCATAGGTGGATATAGTAGAAAAGGATTTCAAGTAACTTGTTACAATTGTGGTGAAGGACATAAATCCTTTGAATGTACACATGCAAGCAAGAAAGGAAGTAGTAGAGGAAATTTATTGGTGCAAGAGGAGTCACCAAATGAAGCTGAGAAGGAAGGAAATTTAATGATCTAAAGGATACTATGGAGTGAGAAAGATAAGCAAGATCCTATCAGAAAAAGTTTGTTCAAGACTAGATGTAAAGTTACAGACAAGGTTTGGAAGGTGATTCTTGATAGTGGAAGTTAAAAGAATTTGGCATCTGAGGAAATGGTTACAAATTTGTAGTTGGAGAGGATAAAACATCTGAAGCCCTATTAGATCCCATGGATCAAGGATGATCATACATTAATGGTGAGTGAAAAATGTTTTGTGAATCTGAAAATTGGAAAGTATTATGATAAGGTGTTGTGTGATATTATGATTATGGATTGTTGTCATATTTTGTTAGGTAGACCTTGGAAATATGATAGACATGCTATACATGATGGAAGATTGAATAGCTATTCTGTTTGGGTTGATGGTAAGAAGAAATTTTTGTTACCTTTGGTTGAAGAATCTATTGGTGAGATAAGTACATCTATGAAAATTTGTTTGATGGAAGGTAGATAGTTTGTTAAGGATTTGAAAATAAATGATATTTTTTATGCTTTGATTCCTAACAAACCAAGTAAGAATGCTAAGGATGAAATCTCCGCAGAAGTTGGAAAGTTACTCACTGAGTACAAGGAGATAATTTTAGATAATGTACTTGATGGTTTTCCACCAATGAGCGATATCAGTCACTGTATGGATTTGATTCTTGGAGCTAGTTTACCAAACAAAGCACCACATAGGCTAACACCTACCAAAAATGAAGAGCTTAACCGACAAGTTCATGAATTGTTGAACAAAGTTTTGATTTGAGAGAGTTTGAGTCCATGTGCAATACCTACTATTTTGGCACCTAAGAAGAATGGACAATGGAGAATGTGCACTGACTCCAGAGAAATTAACAAGATCACAGTGAAGTATAGGTTTCCTATACCGAGAATGGATGACATAATGGATTGTTTGAGTGGAGCAAGATATTTTACCAAAATTGATTTAAAGAGTGGATATCATCAGATCAGAATCAAAGAAGGAGATGAATGGAAGACTTCTTTCAAGACAAAGGAAGGTTTGTATGAGTGGTTGGTTATGCCATTTGGTTTAAATAATGCACTAAGTACTTTTATGAGGTTAATGAATGAAGTTCTGAAGAATTTATTGAATAAGTCTATGATTTTATATTTAGATGATATTCTGATATATTGTAAGACTAGAGAAGAGCATTTGATGCATATAAGGCAAGTGTTGTAGAGATTGAAAGAGGAAAAGTTACTGATAATTCTTAAGAAGTGTTCCTTTATGAAAGAAGAGCTTGTATATTTGGGTTTTGTGATTTCAGCTGATGGTTTGAAGATGGATCCTGAGAAGGTTGAAGCTATACTTAGTTGGCCTACACCTAAAAATGTCACTGAAGTAAAGATCATTTCATGGACTGGTAAGTTTTTACAGAAAGTTTATCAGAAATTTTAGTTCTATTTGTAATGCTATGACTAAAACAATGAGAGGAGACAAAAGAGAATTCAAATGGACACATGGAGCTGATAAGATTTTTGAAGCTTTGAAGTTGAAAGTTGCTGAATTACCTATGGTAGCATAACCTGATTTCAATAAGGTGTTTCAAGTTGAATGTGATGCAAGTGGAAGTGCAATTGGAGCTGTGTTGACTCAAGAAGGTAAACCTGTTTCTTTCTTTAGTGAAAAGTTGAATGATGCAAAGAGGAAATATTCTGTCTATGATCAAGAGTTCTATGCTATAGTGCAAGCTATGAAGAAATGGAGACATTATTTGATGCCAAATGAATTTGTGTTGTATACTGATCATAAGGCTTTACAATATTTGGGTAGTCAACATAAATTGAATTAGAGACATATGAAATGGGTAGAATATTTGAAGAGTTTCACATTTGTGATTAAGAATAAGAGTGGAGTTTCTAACAAAGTTTCTACTGCATTAAGTAGAAGAAGATCTTTGTTGACTGAAATAAGAATAGAGGTTCTTTGTTTTGATGACACGAAGAATTTGTATGAAAGTGATCTTGATTTTTCAGAGCAGTGGAGAATGTGCAGAGAACCAAATTCAAATCAATCAAGTAAATATGAAGACTATTTCATTCAGGAAGATATGTTGTTCAAAGGTATTCAGTTGTGTATACCAAGAGGATCAATGAGAACTAATATGATAAAAGAGAAACATAGCAGTGGACTGGCTGGACACTTTGGTATTGATAAGACATTGAGTTTGCTAAAGGAGAGGTATTTTTGGCCTTAGTTGTATAAGGATGTTCAGAAATTTGTGAGAAGTTGTGGAGTTTGTCAAGTTGTAAAAGGATTCAATCAGAAAAATGGTTTGTATACACCTATTACTGTTCCTGAGAAACCTTGGAGTGATATCAGCATGAATTTTGTTCTTGGCTTACTGAGGAAAACAAGAGGTAATGATTCCATATTTTTTGTTGTGGATAGATTTTCTAAGATGACACATTTCATACCATGTAAGAAAACATCAGATGCAGTACATATAGAAAATATTTTCTTTAAGGAGATTGTAAGATTGCATGGATTACTGAGGAGTATCATCTCTGACCAAGACAGTAAGTTTGTTAGCTATTTTTGGAGAACATTTTGGAAGAAGTTGGATACTAAGTTAAAGTTTAGTTCTACATTTTATCCATAGAATGATGGACAAACAGAGGTTGTACACTGAATTTTGGGTAATTTTTTGAGATGCTTAGTTGGAGACACACCAAGTAATTGGGATTTGATGTTGGCACAAGAAGAGTTTGCATACAACAGTTCAGTAAATAGAAGTATTGGAAAGACACCTTTTGAGATTTTTCATGGCACACAACTGAGAGGTATATTATATTTGTGAGACATTGTTGGAGAAGAGAAAATAAGTGCGAAAGAAGAAGAATTTTCTGAGTTCATGAAGACATTGCATGAAGGTGTAAACTAGAAGCTAGAGAAAAGCAATCCAAAATGTAAAGATAGTGTGGACAGATCAAGAAGACATAAAACCATTGAAGTTTGTGATGCTGTAATGGTTCATTTGAAGAAAGGAAGATTTCTTGTTGGAACATATGGAAAATTGAAGATGAAGAAATTTGGTCCTTGCCAAATACTAAGAAGATTTGACAGTGAAAATGCTTATGAAGTTGAATTACATGATGACATGGATATATCACTTATATTCAATATTTTAGACTTATATGAATATCATGAACTTGATGAAGAAGTGACAATACCAAGTGATTATCCTAAGAAGCATATAGAAGAAGTTGAGAAGATTTTGAAATAGAGAATTGGTAGAAGTACAAGAGGAAAATAATACATGGAGTATTTGGTAAAGTGTAAGAATAGACCAATTGAGGACTCATCTTAGATTTCTCAATCTAAGTTGGATTCATTTTAGGTTGGACATGTTACATGATTTAAGGAATCATTTCTTGTAACCCTAGGTTTCTGATGGAGGAGCATCTTGGGTCCTTGGCAATCCTTCTCAACCAAAAAGATGTTTACTTTTGCTTTGTATTTTTGTCTTCTCTTGCTCGGGTATGCTTTACAGACAGATTTTGGTGATCTATTTACCGATGGGTTTTTTGATGCTTAGGTATGCTTTTACTGACAGATTTTGGTGATCTATTTACCGATGGGTTGTCTGATGCTTGGGTATGTCCTTATTGATGGTTTCTAATTTTTGGTGATCATCCTTTCAAGATGTTTATCCTGATCTGGCCGACTTCTACATTTAATTTTCATTTCTGAATTAATGTGGGGTCTCTCATTGGGATCTATGTGGACTTAAATCTAGGTCTCTCTTACGAATTTGAGCATCGACCTCTCTTGGTGGACACTTGTATATATTTGTTTCTATGCTCTTAGTTTAGGCAATTCAAAAGTAGCAGTGCTAGAATAAGATTTAAATTATCTATAAGTAGGTTTGTGACCTCGCATGTATGAAGATCACTTTGTAATTCATTGAATATATATGGCCAAAACTGGGAAGGCCTTAGATCCTGACATGTTATGATTTTGATCAAATTAATATAAAGGAATTTTTTTGTTTCTTCTCTCACTGTATTGTTTGGCTTTCGCATTGGTTCTACAAGGTGGTTTGGTAGTTGGGAGTGCCATTGGCCCCATCTTCATACCCTCCTTACATCAGGCATCTACCATCTCTACCACCATCCCTACCACCCCCACCTCTACCATCTCTCTAAGCTCTGCCTTTGCCTCTCACTGGTCTATCATTTGTAGGATCATAATCAAGGGAATCCTCTATGCTAGGTGCTACCTCATCCGGTGCTATAAACTGTGGAAATAGAAACTATAATAAATGTGCAAGATACACATCCATGTACCAAAAATCTACAACATCAGGAAGGTAATCCCATCCCACTACAACCATCTAAATAATCTCTAACTGTGCAGTCTCATAGTCCAATAGAGCTTCCCACCGAGGCTCCTCATCACATATCTGTGTGTAAGCTGTCAATTCCTATGACATACCCTGAATCCATCCATATTTCCTCAGCACACGAGTAAAAATAAATCTTTCCATAATGTAGCGTGTTCGACCGATCAAATATCTACTCTAGAAAAAATAAGGTATCTGCCACCTGTCTGAGGTCCACTCCTCACAATAAAAGTATGGTCTCCACTCGACCACTATGATGCTATCAAAAACATGACACATGTATTCTAGCTTACCCAGATGGGGATGTTGGATGAATCTTGAATAAATGTACACATATGGCTGCTCAGGTGCTCTTTGTCTTTCTATAATTGGTTGTGTAATGGGGATGTGCTCCCAGGCCCAGATCTGTAATATCAATATCCCTACAATCATACTCTGAGAATACTCATATACAATCTTTTGTAACTCTTTGTACATGTGGGCTAATATACAACTCCTTAAGCCAAATTTGTGAGAAGAGATGACCATATTCTCTAATGGCTCTACCCAGCCGCACATGAATCCATGCTGTCCTTTGTCAGGCATGAGGATACCTCCAATTAATCCAACTAGATAAACATGTAATCAATCTTAGTGATTGCACATGTAGTCCCAAGTAAGATATTGACAGACTATAGTCAGATCTACAAAGTATCTCCATGCAGAAGTAATTGCTATGGAAGAGCGTGACTAAAACTGTACCTCTCGACCCATAACCAAAATACACATAATCTGCCACACATCCTCTAGGGTGACAGTCATATTGCCAGTCGAGAGATGGAAGGTGTTGTGCTGTGAATGTCGTCTCTCAGCCAAGGTAGCCAACAACCCTTGATTTAGCCTAATATTGCCTAAATCTATCAGTAATATCAATCCAAGATGCCCTATGATCTACAGCTCGGTGTCTGTCAATAATCAGGATAAGGCAAGGACCCATGAAGGACAAGGTCCTTGAAAAGACATAACCTCAAAATCAATTTGTCAAAGAACACATTTATAGGTTTACATCAGTATCCTAGATAAGGAAACTATGTAGAAAATCTAACAAATAAGTCTTTTTGGCCTTCAGAAAGAGGAAAAATAGTCAAATTGGAAAAAAAACTCTCTATACAGAAAATGACACTTTTTTTCCTAGGTGTGATCTTGCATACTAGATGCGATGCGTGATTTACCATATGCAATGGGGAATCCAAGAAATGATCCTATTTTGACAGGATGTGACACAAGATACAGGTTGTGATCCTGTTTTCACAGGACACAACACATTCAAAGGATGGACAAAAATTTACTAAAAATGATGCCAAAACTCCTAACGCGATGCGATCTTGATTTAACAAGATGCAATCTATAATTCTGCAAGAAAATCAGATGCGATGTGGGATTGACCGGAAGAAATCCAAGACATGGGATGCGATTGAAAATGAAGACTCCTAACTATGGAAAAGTATGAAAAAATGCAAAATCAAAAGCATAAACAGGTAGGTATCGGTGTACTCACCAGTTGTGTGTAATGGGCCGGGCATTGGTGACAAAGTGCTAGCTCAAATCAATGTTTCTCCATAGAGACCACCATCTTCTCTGCAGAGCTCTGGATTTACTATGGATGAAAGTGAAAATGAATGGGTAAAAAAGTGAATTTTGAGACTTATATTGACCTTTTTGAGCTATTTGGAAGCTCTCAAATTCTTCCCGGACTATCAAATTTCAATTTTGTTCTTCTTAGATCTCAAGAAAAAAATCAAACCCACAAATGATGTTTTAACAACACAGTAAAATTTTTGCGACAGTCTCCCAAAAATGCAGAATTGCCGTCTATGTTCAGAAAATGATTTGCAGGCTTTACACAATCAGTTTTCTGGGTTCTCTATCAAAAAATTGCACATTATTCATCACAATATTGGTCCTACATCATTTTATTAGGCCCCAAATTTACTTTATCAAGTAATCAAATTGGTAAAATTGTGTTTTCTCTTAACACACCTTCACTTCATCACCTCTTCTAATTGATTCTTTCTTGATCCAATTGACCTGTTCCATTGATTTGTCATTCTACAAAGGGAGTTTATTCTATTTGCTTCAATTTTTTTCTCAAGGGGGCATGATCACACTTAAAATCAATCAAATTATTTCTCACAAAGCAAAATAAACTGAGTTCATCATCAAAAGACTAGGGGCATGACAGTTTCCTTCGATCAAGTTGGGACTGTTGCATATAAGGCTTCAACGCTAAACAAGCCGGATATCTATGCCTACAAATTCTTAGATATTTATCAATATCATAGAAGCTTCATACTAACCTTTGTTTGATCAAGTTCAGAGTCAGTATTATCAATTCTGGTTTGATCAAGTTCACAATTGATACCTTAGAGCTCTTTGCAGCTTCATACTGACCTTCGTTCGGTAAAGTTTGGAGTCAGTATTATCAATTATCATTCAATCAAGTTCAGAATTGGTATCTTTAGATCTTTGTTTTATTGACCTTTGTTCGATAAATTTCAAATTTGATACTATCAGTCTTAGTTCAATCAATTTCAATCAAGTTCGAGACTAATCTCATCAACCATTTCGTTAAATAAAGGGCAAAATTCTCAAACTTTCTGAAGTCAACATCAGACATTCTTTGAATCAATGCACTTCTCACACATCAATTCAAAGAGGGGCAACTGTAACCACCCTAATTTGGTATACTCTAACTAGAGACCCTATTTTCCCTAAGTGTGATCACACCCCTAATTATGTCAATGCAATTACTCAAATATTGACATAATTCATTAAAATCAATTTAATCTCTTAAAAATCAAAGTGATTTCATCACTAACTCACATTAATTACATTGGTCTATTTAAATCAAATCAAAACAATTAAATACCTGGCTAAAGTAATTAATTAAAAGGGAATTAAATAAATCTCCTAAATACAACTCCTCACTTGCAAAATGGAAAGTCAATCCATTAGCCAATGAGAGTTAAATCACTTGGATCACTCACATGGATCACCAAAGATTCAATCTGCACCTCTCTTCACAAATCAATCTTAACCACACATTCCTCAAATTATTCTATAGAAGGAATAAATTTTGAGCTCAATTGGCCCTTAATTTTAGAATTTGAAAGTAATCTTAGGCTTCTCTAATTTTGTAGAAATCTAAATGCATTCTTAGTTCATCATTTACACAATTTCATAATCTTTCCTTGGAGAACCAAGAATGAATTTTAAATTGGTGTTTAGTTTAAATTCTCTTTGATTCTTCCATTCTAAGCTTCTATATGTCACTGATTTATGCATAATCTGAGGGAAATTATAGCATTTATCATACTCTTCTTATATAGGAAGCAATATGTCAATTTTAGTGATTTCTATATGCTTTTCATCTATTCTTTCATGTTTTGATCACTAATCTAATGACATATTGAAGTATTGTGTTGCAGCTTGTAGGTCCAATAGATACACACACAGTAACGATGGCCTTAAGGATGAGAGAAGTAATATAAATTGATAGTGCAGTAAATTTTGGTTCACAACAACATGCTTGCAATAATAGAAGTTGATTTTTTTTTCTCATAGTTGGCAGCATATTCATATGTGGGGGAAACCAAATTCATGGAGGAAGGTATGGTCTTGATCAAATTATTTTAAACCCTAGCACATTAGCATATTTCCTTGAATTCTCTTTGCATGGTTTGATGAGTTTTCCAAATGGTTTTTAGTGTCATGACTTCATATTGTGTGCCTCTACAATGGAGATTTAACTATCAATGCATGGTCTTAAAATCTATTTCTTGTTCCATAAATGATCATGCATTCACTATGTTGGAACAAATACCCACAGTTTTGATAGATTTATATGTTGTTTGGTGTTATGAATTTTCCTTCAATATATTCAATCTATTGTTTTCAAGGGACCATTCATTGTTTTGAGGTTCACAATGCATATTTTGTTTTGAGAAATTGAAATTTCTAATATTATGATGATGGTTTCTAGGGGTTTTGAATTCTAATATTTGTAGCAGTCAATCACTAGAAGCCTAGAAATAGTGAAGCAATGATAAAGATTGTAAGATTTAATGTACAAAGATTGTACATTGAGGATGAGATAGTGACATGATCTAAAAATTGTGACAAGGTCTGTAATACATTTAAATGTAGCAGCAAGAGGTTACCTATCGTGAGGACTATCATAGTAGGGTGACACAAGCACAAGATAGTGGAAATGATCAAAAGGATGAAAGAAGAAAGAAAATAAGGATAATGATCTTCTCAAATCATGAAGACAAGATTGATAACAATGTCAAGAATCAGATGTAGATAAATTTCTCCAAAAGAGTTAGCTTCCTGTGACACAAACAAGATATCATCTTGCAGAGGTAGTTTGAAGAACCCAATACTCAATAGGTGGTTTCAAGAGAAGATATAGGCATGCGTGATTTATACAAGTCAAGAAAATTCCAAAATGATGTCTTACAGTGACCTAGAACCACAATCCAATATTAAAGAAGAAGATAAAACAAAGCTATTTAGGATGTGCCATGTTGAAGAAAATAAATAGTGTTGTTACAAGGAGAAATACAATGGCTTGGAGGTTTAATACAATGGTCATCCAATGCAAATGTGGTTTAGAAAAAGTACCATTGGTTTTTTGGTTGTGCTTGAGCATATACTGGGTTGAATGCAGTTTAGATCTATACTCTTGGGAAAAGTGCTGCCCAAGCATTATAAGCAAGATTAAATGGCTGCCTTGATAGGTCCTTTGGAAATTTTAGTCACAAAATCCAAATAGGTGTTCAGCCAGGACTGGTGAAAATAGTGCTAATTGGACAGTTTTGAACTTTATTATCATTATCTTCCTCTTTTAAGTACATTTGAAAAATTAAAGAAATAAGGGAGGGAACACCTTTCTTTTCTCTTATTTTTAATGGGATTCACAAGCAACATTTCAAACTAATCTATATTTTCTAGAGATGGGAAGGTCTCTCCATTGGCCCAAAATTATGAAAGGAAGCTCTCTCATTTTAGGTTTTAGACTATCTTCCTTCACTTCATGATACAAAGGGAGACTCAATTGATCATCTTTTGTCCAAAGATGGCATCCAAATTCATGCACTCCTCAATCATCTCACCACTATGCTTCAAAATATTGAGACCTACACCAAAGAGGGACCAACATTGATTTTATGTGCCATGTGCTTGCATCTAAAGCTTCTTACTAGAAGACCCTCATAATTGTTTCTTTTATTTCATGAGCCAAATAGGAGATGCCATGAAAGGATTGAATGTGAGGCTTTGAAGAGTATACTTTCACATAGGCAAACAAAAATTCTTTAATCCCTTCCTATTGAAGAATATTCTTCTTTGAACTCTTCTATCAAACTATTAATCTTCCTAAGAATTATGGAATCTCCATTTCCACAAGCAACCTATATAGCCAAACACACATGAGGATTTTGGAAATCTTACCCAAATTAGGAACCAAGAGCAAATTCCACGATTTTACCAAAAATTCCATGCTGCCGTGAAACTGAGAAGACACCGAGCCCTCATATTTTTTGATTGAAAAAAAACTTGGAAGAAATCATTGGCCAAAATAAAATTAACCCTAATCTACCATCATCAAACTAGTCTATAAAGGCATGCATGAATTACCTTATGAAATGTGCTAATAAGATATCAAAATAATTCAGTTTATTAAAAAATAAGGTTTAGATAGAAACTATAATTATAATAAAAAAATATGTGGACCAGAAGAGTCGATGGGTACCTGAGAATAAGAGAGATTTAGAAATCTTGGAGTTTCTATGTTATGCCCTATGGTGGTTACTTTGCATTCCCTCCTTCAACTCTTCACAATGTAACATAACACAATGAAATGAGGTTAAACCTTTTTTTTAAGTTATGCCCATGTTGGTCAGACCTACGACCACATGTGATATTCGTTGTAATTACGACCAATACAGGAATTGATTAAAAAAAATCAAATTTTTCCTTCTATAATTCGACCAAGCAAAACCATTTTAATGCTTGGTTAGAAATTAGGGTTAAATGTATTAGTGAACCTCTTTAGGGAGAATCCCTCTTCCCCCTTCTTCTCACTCCTAATTTTGTTATGTTAGTTGTATACATTGTCTCCATTTTGTAATCAGTCGTTGGAGTTGACCTTTCTTTTTTGGGGGTATGATGTTGTCCATAAAGTTGTATGCACGGGAATGTTATGTTAATTAAGTTTTTAGTCTTGGTCGTTACTGACCGAAGGGTAAGTGGTTATGTCACGACACTTCAGTCGCACCCCTCTAGGTGACATATGTACTCTTTTGGATGGAAGAGAGGAGACACCTTATGTATGACGTTATGCTTACATTTGATGTAACTTTGTTGTGATTAATGGAATATCTGGTATTTCTTTGATATTTTGTTGCACTTATTATCTATTATAATTTCCTTATTAGTATGCATTAAATCCCATTTGAAATAGGAGTTAAACACTCATTACTCTCCAAAAGAGATTTTCTTATACAATCCAATATTTACCAAAGGAGATTCAAGTATCAGATGAATCTCATGCTCTTTGTATCTTTGGTGACAACTCTTTATCAACTGAGAAACACTTTATAATGAAATTACAATTGGCCATCCTAATCTTCCAATCGACGAATGCCACCATTAATCTTAAAATTTTCTAGCACATGCTCTTTCTTATTCTTGAAAATGAGTAAACAAAATCTGCTATTACTTGAATGGGTCTTTATTTTGTGTATAGCACTTGCTATGGAAAGGTTAGTCTTGATTTAGTTTTTTTAATATGATATAATTGATCTCATCCATGATCCACTTGCATTTGTTATCCACCTCATGAAAACATGACTAATGAGATACATATGAATACTTCCAAACATATCAATTGCATTGAGTTAAATCAAATCTACATCAACTTATCAAAATATTTTGATCTATTGGTAAAATTGACTTTCTATTCCTTGGTTACTTTGATCACTACACCTTTATACCCAGCTTAAAAGATTTGGGTGTGTGCACTCTTACGTTTGCAAACCACGATCTATTTCAACTTCATCTAAAGTCAAATTGGATTGTGAACTAGAATTGATAAATGAAATTTCTTTATCCTTCATGAGTTAGATTTTCATATGAAAAAGCTTTCAAATTCCTTGTTCTTGTTTTCCACATCAATTGTAGTTCAAGCCAATTTCTTGTATACATGCAAGTTATCTTTTATCTCCACCTTATTTTAATCAACCAAGGTGACCATGTGCTTTGTAGATTCTCCTTTGGTATGGTCACTTGGATTCCATTCATAATATGACCTCCAAATTTTTGATTAACATGTCCATTTCAAACATAATAGTAACAATAAATCTCATGATCTTTTTAAACATGCAAAGTCATAAATTTTCTCACACTAGATTTTCCTTGGCGCGGTCACTTTGGATGCTATTCATGACATAACCTCAAAATTTTTTTATTAGCGTGCTTAGTTCAACCATAGTAAATATCATAATTGTTAAGATCTACATGGGAAGAGGTGCATTTTTCATACCATGTCACATACTTTTGCCTCAAACTATTTAGGTGATTTTTTAGTTGAGAGGCTATTCATTTAAACTTTTCTAGTTGGAAAACTATCTAACACTGTAAAATTGTCCAATTTTGCTGGCTATAATTGGACAACTTTTTATCCCTAGGAGATTGGTATGATTGTGTGTTTCTACTCCCAGAATGTTGTCTACTGCCCGACTATTGTATTAGGTTGCCAATTTTTTTTGAATTGCGGGTCTAACACCAGAATGTTGTCTCATGTTGCGAAATCCCATGTGATGTTTTGCATGGACAAGTTGTTTGGGGGTGTAAATTTTCTATTATAAGTAGACAAGAAAGAGTGGGAGAATTGTGTTGGGTAAGCTATGCATCCATTTATGCATGTGATGGGGATTTTAATAGATTATTTCTATTTCATTGAGATGGCTAGAAATTTCCTGTCTTCCTCAATATAATATATTCGTGTGTTTTCAAACCCTATCCTTTGCAATGCCACTTTCTATAGGGTATAGTTTATATGGGTCTTTAGAGAGATAAATGTTTTCTGCAAAAATATTCCTAATAGTGGAAAATTGTCTCACATTTCTAGGAAGTTGTCCAATTCTAATGAGGAGTTGTCTCATGCCATAAATTTATCGTTGGGTCACCAAATAGTTGTCTCACATCGCAGAGTTGTCAATTTTTTCAAATCAGAAAGAGGCTTGCATGTGTTGCTTTGCTCATAGGCTGACGTTAGCAGTGCTTGCAAGTGTATTATGGTGTAGGTGGAATTAATGTGTAGTTTAATTGTGTGTGGAAAACACAATGTAATTAAGAGTCTCGATTCTCCCGTTCCCTCATTTGGATTGTGAGTAGCATGAATTAGAGAGGTTTTATTGGTGATGATGAGAGTGATAGTAATGACACTAAGAAGCGGAGTTAAAGAGTGTTGTATAGGGTAGATTTGGAAATGACGTGCATTTTAATTAATCTTTGATTATGTCATTAAGTCATTTGGTTTAGGTTTTGTATTAATCGGTATTGTTATGCAATTATACATTTTGTTTTTATTTGAATGAATTTTTTCCTAAGAGAAGCTATTGTTGGATGATATCAGATTTCGATACTATTTATGCTGTTGATATTCATGTTTTGTCACTGATGTAAACATATGTTTCTGTGGGGAGAACATATTATTTATTTGACTGGAAGAAGTGTACAGACACTATACGGATGTTTCAGAATGATCAAAAACAAGGATACAAAGAAGGATGTGTGATGAACTTATTCCTATGGTCGCTTGACTCGAGGTTACATATTGGTGACATTATAGATGATTTAGTGAAGACTGGTTTCTAGACTGTGACAATAATGCTTGACAGACTAGGTCTTTGTATTTTGCGTATATCTTATAGATGAAGATGTTTCAGCATATGCAAGCTTATGGGATGACTGAGGACACATTGAGGAATTTTTTTGTTGATCAATAGTTGTGAGTGTATTGGTGACGTCATTTGTGGCATGTATTCTAGAGGAGACCTACTTGGTGGCCGAATTCAAACATGTAACATGTATTATGAATTGTGAGTGTGGATTGTAGAGCTTGGAGTATAACTAATGTATTATAATTGGTGTTTACTTGTTATAGATACTGTGTGTATCTTAGCAAGAGTTTAAACAATAATTTGTATATTTGGAAAGCCTAATTGGCTGACCTAATTAATTATTTGTGTATTGGGAAAGCTTAATTGGCTGACCTAATGAATTATTGTAATAGGGTGTATATGAGAGATATTTTATTTTGGAAAGATGTGGGTAGAGATTGAAAAGGCAGAGAAGTGTGAAATTTGTGAGGCTTGTTGGATACTAGATGTAGAGTAGAGTTTGTGATAAGAATACTTCATTAGAACTGAGCAAGAAAAGACATTTTCTATCAGACAGTTCACTAGATTGTGTATTTTCTATATACACTTGTTCAAATTGTAAATTCTTGAGGGTGGCATTAAACTTCTTTGGGAAGTGTGCCTAGGCATTTAACCCACTGTTACT
Organism: Thuja plicata; assembly: GCA_018584345.1. Classification (NCBI taxonomy): domain Eukaryota; kingdom Viridiplantae; phylum Streptophyta; class Pinopsida; order Cupressales; family Cupressaceae; genus Thuja; species Thuja plicata. The sequence goes on along the minus strand of MU227982.1, from coordinate 1,105,263 downwards.
CTTGACTCCTCATAGGGTCTGTCCTTTAACATGGACTATGTACTGTAATATTGTAATAAGATCCTAACAGGGCTAAATATTTTAACATGGATACTATACTCTCAATACATCATTTGTGGGTGCTAATTCCCACTAGGGTTTTAAATTTAACAGGGTTTCCTCAAAAAAAAAAATTGTGTTATTGTGTTGGCATTTACTGTGTTATCACTTGCATTGAATTTTTGGTTTATAAAGTTTAAAGTTTAATATTCTGTATCACAATTGATTCATCCCCCATCTCAGTTGTGCTTGTGGACTTTTATTCAAAAAAATTGGTATCGGAGCTACTGGTCCTTAGAGAGAAAGCTTAACAGCTTGAGGTGATCCATAAGATGACTTACTACAGGAAGGATAGTCCAAAATTTGATTATGAAAACTTTGACAATTGGAAGAACAAGATGAGAATACATTTGCTATGTTTGGGAATTGACTACTGGATGATCACAAAAAAGAAGGAAAAGATAGCGACTAAGGATGAATTGGAGAAGCATACTGAAGATGATAGGAAGCTATTTTCATGTAATATGGTTGCAAGGGAATCATTGATCAACACACTTTCTGAAGGTGAATTCATAAAGGTAAAAGACTTGGATTCTGCACATGAGATTTGGACAAGATTGGAAGCAATATATATTGGAGATAAGTTTACTAAATACGCAAAGCTATGAATCTGGAAGACAAAGATGGAATCAATGAAGATGAGAGATGATGAGAAAATTAGAGCATATTACATAGCATTTATCATACTCTTCTTAGATAGGAAAAAATATGTCAATTTTAGTGGTTTCTATGTACTTTTTCTATAATCTTTCATGTTTTGATCACTAATCTAATGACATATTGAAGTGTTGTGTTGCAGCTTGCAGATCCAATAAATACACACACAAACATTAGGGCATATGCACAAAGAATTACTGAAGTGGTTACTAGAATTAGAAACTCTAGAGGTACTTATAGTGAGGAAGAAGTGATTGTGAATATACTCAGATCTTTAACACCTATAAACAAAACTAACGTACAAGATATAGAGGAGATTATAACTTTGACACCGAACTTCACTAGAGATATGTTGATTAAGAAACTTACTACTTTTGAGGCTGCAGAACTGGGAGATAATATACCTAAAGTAGAGTCAACATTCAAGGGGACTGTTCATAGAAACAAAAATACCTTATCTGGAATTGCGAACAGTAGCAATGATGACTTGAGAGAAGAGCTTGGAGAATATGCTGATGAATGGGAACAAATATATGAGGAAGAGAGAAAGCTAGGTGAAGTGGTATCCCTGAATGCTAGAAGAGAAAAGAGAGGTAAGGGTAAATTTGAAGGCAAATTACCTTTGAAATTTTTTTCATGTAACAAGATTGGTCATTTTGCATCTCGATGTCCTACAAGGGTTCCAAAGCATAAACCTAAGTTTTACAAATCTAAGTATTCAAAAGACAAGGAATGTTATTATGCTAGTGAAGGTGTATCTAATGATGATGGAAATTATGATGAAATTGGATTTATTGCTATTAAGGATGATGAACCCATACATGAAGAAAAAACATTAGTATTGCGTGTTGAAAAGAAATCTGAACGAGTTATAGATAGTGGTTGTTCACATCATATGACTGGAGATAAAAATAAGTTTGTGAGTCTGAAAATATATGATGGTGGTGTTGTAAGATTTGGTGATGATACTCCTAAGATTATCAATGGAGGTGGATCTATTTCTCTGGATGGTAAGACTAATACTGACAATATACTGCTTGTTGATGGACTTAAGCATAATCTGTTGAGTGTTGGGTAGTTAGTGGATAGAGGTTATCAATTGAAATTCATTGATGGGAAATATTCAATCTCAAGTAAAACAAGAGACTCAATCACATCTGGTACTAAATCTAGAGGTAATGTATTTGAATTGAATACATCTGAAGCTTCTTGTTGTATTGCAAAGGTTGATGACAGTTAGTTATGACATAGAAGATTTTGTCATGTTAACTTTGATAACATTGTAAAGGCAAGTATGACTAATGCTGTGAGAGATCTACCTAATATTGTGAAGCCATCTAATATTATGTGTAGAGAGTGTGTTATGGGGAAGACTAGAAGCAGTTTTAACAGAAAATCTTATTCAACAAAATGGAAGTTGGATCTGGTACATATAGGTCTATGTGGTCCTCCAAGAACAAGATCTTATTATGGTGAAAGGTGATTTATCCTTTTTTTTGATGACTTTTCTAGGATGATGTGGATTACATATTTGAGAGAGAAATCAGAAGCGTTGATAAATTCAAGTTATTTAAAGAAAAAGTTGAGAATGAATCTAGTTTAAAGATAAAATGTTTGAGATTAGAAAGATGTAGTGAGTTTACATCAGATCTATTTAATTTATACTATGAGTAGCATGGAATATTCATATTGGCATCTGCACCTAGGACACCACAATAAAATGGGATAGCAGAGCGAAGAAACATGACAATATTAGATGCTGCAAGAACTATGTTGCTGGAAGGAAATGTATCACATTTTCATTGGAGGGAAGATCTTGGTACTACTATGTACACCTTGAAAAAAATTCAGATTAGAGAAGGTACAAGTAAGACTCCTTATGAATTATGGTTTGATCATACACCTATTGTAAAATATTTCAGAATATTTGGAAGTAAATGTTATATCAAAAGAGATGATGAGATAGGGAAGTTTGATGCTAGAAGTGATGAAGGTATTTTTATTAGTTATTCCACTAAGAGAAAAACATATAAATGTTTCAATCTGAGATTGAGAAAGTTGATTGAAAGAGTTAATGTGAGGATAGATGAAATTTTTTAGATTTAGGAAAGAATGTATGACTTTGGCCAGATTTCAAAAATAAAAGAGGTCACTGCTAAACCTGAAGAAACTTTGATGGTTGATAATGAGATTGAAGATGAATTAATTGAGCTTAATGAGACTCCTAAAACTCAGAGGTATGTTAAGAAGAACCATCTTGAAGAACAAATCATTGGTGATACAAGTAAAGGTATGATGACTAGATCTAGAGTTAGAGATGAAATCTCTTTGATTTCTCAAGTTGAATCAAAAACTACTGATGAAGAATGTAAAGATGAATCTTGGACTAAAGCTATGCAAGACGAACTTGAACAAATAAAAAAAAACAATACTTGGGAATTGTTTCCAAGACCTAAGAACAAAATTGTGATAGAAACTAAACTAGTTTTCAGAAATAAGATGGATGACGAAGGAACAATGGTACGAAATAAGGCTAGACTAGTTTGTAAGGGTTACTTCACAACAAGAAGGCATAAACTTTGAAGAAACATTTTCTCTTGTTGCTAGGCTAGAAGTTGTGAGATTATTTCTTGCTTATGCTGCACAGAAAGACTTTAAAGTATATCAGATGGATGTGAAATCAGCATTCTTTAATGGAGATTTGGAAGAAGTATACATAGAGAAACCCGATGGATTTCCTTTGATAGAAAATGAAGACATGGACTGTAAGTTGAAGAAAGCATTGTATGGATTGAAACAAGCACTGAGAGCACGATATGCAAGACTAAACAAGTATCTAATTTGTCTTGGTTTCAGAAAAGGTAATGCTAACAATAATTTATATTTAAGAACTAATGAAGATAAAATCTTAATCATAGAAGTTTTTGTTGATGATATCATTTTGGAGGCAATGATAAGAGGAGTAATAAGTTCTCTAAAGAAATGGAAAATGAATTTGAAATGTCAATGATTGGTGAAATAAAATTTTTTCTTGGTTTGAAAATTAATAAGAGTAAGAATGGTATTTTTATATCTCAGACTAAGTATCTTAAGGAAATGTTGAATTTTTTTGGAATGGAAGGTTGTAAACCTTTTGGGACACCCATGGTGACTGGATACAAATTGAATAGTAATGATGAGACTCAAAGTGTTTTTCAGACAAAGTACAGATTGATGATTGGCGGTCTACAATATCTAACTCACACCAGAGCAGATATTTCCAATGCAGTTGGAATTGTGACAAGATATCAAGAAGATCCTAAAGAGACACACCTTGCTACTATGAAAATAATTTTCATATACTTGAAAGGAAAATAAAATACAAATTGTGGTATGAAAAATTAGATGACTTTATTTTGCAGGCTTATACTGATGCTGATTGGGTAGGTAATGTGGATGATAGAAAGAGTACATGTGGTGGAGCATTTTTCCTTGGGAAAAGGCTAGTTTCTTGGTTAAGTAAGAAGTAGGACTGTATTTCTTAGTCTACTGCTAAATCTGAGTATGTTGCTGCTGCAATAAATTGTACAAAATTTGTTTGAATGAAACAAATACTGAAGGACATTGGAATAATTTTTGAACAGCCAGTGGTTATCCACCGTGATAACACTAGCATAGTGAATATGTCAAAGAAGCCTGTAATGCATTCAAAGACTAAACATATTTTTATTAAGTATCATTTCTTGAGGGAGAAGGTAGCAGAGAAAGAGATTAGACTAGAGTATATTAGCACAAAGGGTCAGATAATAGATATATTTACAAAGTCTTTGCCAAAAAGATGCTTTTGAATATCTCAGAAGCATGCTTGGGGTGAGAACCCCTCCTAGTGGTAATTAATTAAGTGCATATGTGCATCAGTCTAGTGGATTTCAGAGCTATATCATTGTCTAGACTTGATGTATGGATCTACTCCTCAAGGGGAGTGATCGTAGGAACACTGTGGAGTACATTTGGGTGTTTGTGCATCTAGCCATTAGACATGAAGATTTTAAAAAGCTACACCTTATAAAAGATTACAAATGAGTTATGGCACCCTTTTCCATTGCTACCAAAGGGGGAAAGATTCTATGTGAAAATCCCTACTATTTTGGGGAGATTTGTGTTGAGGATATTTAGAAGATTCTATTGAGAGTGAGAAATTTTTGGGTTGATGGATTTTCCTATATGTTTCCATCAATGCCAAAGGGGGAGATTGTTGGATGATATCAGATTTGGATACTATTTATGCTGTTGATATTCATGTTTTGTTACTGATGTCAACATATGTTTCTGTGGAGAGAATAAATTGGTTATTTGACTAGAAGAAGTGTACGAACACTGTACACATGATTCAAAAAGATTGAAGACAAGGAAATGAAGAAGAATGTGTGATGACATTATTCCTAAGGTTTCTTGACTTGAGGTTACATATTGGTGATGCTACAAATGATTTAGTGAAGACTGGTTTCTGGACTGTGATAGTAATGCTTGATAGAGTAGGTCTCTGTATTTTGCATATATCTTATAGATGAAGATGTTTTAGCATATGTGAGCTTATGGGATGACTAAGGACACATTGAGGAATATTTTTTGTTGATCTATAGTTGTGATATTATTGGTGATATCAGCTATGGTGTGTATTCTAGAAGATACCTACTCGGTGGCCGACTTCAGACATGTAACATGTATTATGAATTGTGAGCATGGATTGCAGATCTTGGAGTATAACTGATGTATTGTAATTGATATTTACTTGTTATAGGTATTGTGTGTATTTTAGCAAGGGGTTAAACAATTATTTGTATATTGGGAAAGCTTAATTGGCTGACCTAATTAATTATTTGTGTATTGGGAAAGCTTAATTGGCCAACCTAATGAATTATTTTAATAGCGTATATATGAGAGATATTTCATTTTAGAAAGATATGGTAGAGATTGAAAAGGAAAAGAAGTGTGAAAGCTATGAGGCTTGTTGGCTGCTAGATGTAGAGAAGAGTTTGTGATATGAATACTTCATTGGAACTGACCAAGCAAAGATAGTTGCTATCAGATAGTTCAATGGATTGTATATTTTCTATATACACTTTTTCGGATTGTAAATCCTTGAGGGTGGCATTAACCTTCTTTGGGAAGTGTGCCTGGGCAGTGAGACCACTATTATTCTTGACTCCTAATAGGGTCTGTCCTTTAACATGGACTATGTACTGTAATGTTATAATAAGATCCTAACATGGATATATATTATAACAGGGATACTATACTCTCAGTACATCATTTGTGGGTGCTAATTCCCACTGAGGTTTTACCTTTAACATGGTTTCCTCGACAACAAATATTGTGTTATTGTGTTGGCATTTACTGTGTTATCATTTGTATTGAAGTTTTGGTTTATAAAGTTTAAAGTTTAATATTCTGTATCACAACTGATTCGCCCCCCTCTCAGTTGTGCTTATGGACTATTATTCTTAACAAATCAGTGATAGAGTACTTCAATTGGGGGATCCCTGGTAAACTATACATTTTCATGTTATTAGGTATGGGTTGGTGGTTGACTGCTAAAAGGAATAATTTTTCTGTTTGCTTTGTTCTTGTTTACTTTCTTTCTATTTGATTATGCCTTTATATCATTTGGTGGGTAGAATTAAAATTGTATGGAACATGTGGGGAGTGTGGATGTGCATTTTGTTGCAAGACATTGTTTTGGTTTAACTTCTACTTGCATTGGGTTTTTATTCATGTTTATTTTCATGCAGAGAAATAATATGTATGCAAATGTTTGGGCTCTTTGAAGGGGTCGGAGAGCCAGGGGCCACCAAGATAGATTAGATAATTAGTTTATTCTCAAATCCTAGGGTCATATGTATTATTTCTATGCATGAAAATTGGCTAGAATGCTTGACTTGAATTGGATGGTAACAATTTATTGAGGCCACACCATTTTGTGTCGGATAAAATTAGTGTTAAGAATAATGTTGGGTAAGATAATTACCAAGTTGTACTTTTTTTGAGTTGTTATGGTTTAAGTGTTCAAGTAATTGACAACCATAGAATATGAGTTTAGGAGCATTTCCTTTGTGGGTATCATGTAGTGTGAACAATTGCTTTGGATAACGACGTAAGCTATGGAGGTGCATATATGGAAAGAGTATGTATGCAAATGTCATGGTATTTTGATAATCTACTGTGAAGATGTTTACAAGTTAAAACTTGATGTTTGCATGTTGTGTTCTACTTTTGTTTTATTTTTGTATCTGTTGATGTAATTAAATATTCACTAATTACACTTTACTTAAGCTTACATAGGATAATGCATTGTATAGTAGTTTTCATATTAGACACCTAGGAGTTTGCACCTTTATTTGCACATGGTATAGGATAAATTCTACTTTAGGTGGTGATAATTTTTTATCACATTCCACTTTATGTGTTGTCTTCACCTTTAGTGCACTTATTATGTGATGAAAATGTGTCACACTTCTATGAATCATTCCATTCAAGGCTGCTCAAGAATGAGGCCTCAAATATCGGCTCATAGCTCTCTAGTCATGGAGTACAAAGGTGTGAAATGGAGGCCCTCAGATTGACCTAGTTAGTGCCTATGCAAGTACACCATGAAATGAGAGATTCAAATGCTTGAAAATGAGATCTACTCTATATGATAACAATGCATGAAAGGAAATCAATCTAAATGATAACAATGCATGGTTAATCTATGAAAGGAAATACAAATGCAAGTTTAATCTATGAAAATAAACATGAATCTAATCTACATGAGTAGCCATGAATGCAAGAAGAAGAAGACAAGAAG
>MU227982.1:1038302-1048487 GCA_018584345.1 Thuja plicata | reverse complement strand
AGAAGGTTACCAAGGAGGCTCCCTATCAGAGTGGTATCAGAGCCCAAGTTCAAGATTTGGGAAAAGAAGAAATAGTGCAGCTAGTGGATGTTGCAGACTAAGGACTCAAGTGAGGAGTCTAGTGCATCAAGAAATATGGTGACCAATGCTGAATTGGCTAAGAAAGTGGATGAACAAGAAGAGGATAACAGGTTGCTAAGAGAGAGATTGGCTCAAATGGAGCAGCTCTTGGATGAAGTCTGAGCTAAGGCAGATAGTGTAAAGGACAAGGTAGACTAGAAAGAGGAAAAAGAAGCTAAGGAGAAGGAGTGGGATCTAGATGAAGAAAAACATACCCCTGATCTGGTCTTACCTGAGGAACCCTTCTTGAAGGCACTCAAAGCATTGAGTGGTAAAGCCTTGGAGGGTGTGCCATTGTTTAGTGGACAAATGCATGATGATTTGGTTTTAGACTGGATAGACAGCCTTGAGAATCATTTTGAATGTGATGGGGTGACTGATGCTCAAAAACTCAAGGTGGCTAAGTCTAGATTAAGAGGACCAACACTTACCTGGTGGAAATTTTTTCAGAATGAAAGGGAGAAAGAGGGCAAGAGTCCTATTGTGTCATGGAAAGGTAGGTTGACAAAGTTGAAACAAACTTATCTCCTGGATGACTATGAAGTTCAAATGCATAGGAAAAGACAAAACCTTAGACAAAAAGACCTTGAAGTCCAAGCATATACAAAGGATTTTCAAAAGTTATGTTTAAGGTCCAAGGTAGTGGAGGATGAAAGAATTAGATTGGCTAGATACCAAAATGGGCTCAAGTGGTCTATACAAGAGGAGATGAGCCTTACTACTTTGACAAGTGTAAGACAATGCTATCGAATGGCTCTTAAGATAGAAGAGAAGAGAAAGAGGAAGCATGATTAGACCTCAAGAGGAAGAGGTAGAGGTAAAGAAAATAGAGGAAGAGGAAGCTTTGCAGGCAGTTTTGTAGGAAGAGGCAGTGATTATAGGTCTCAAGGTGAAGCTAAATTGATTGAGATAGTCAATGAGTCTAGTGGTAGAGGAAACATGAATAGAGGAAGAGGATTCCAAGGTGGAGGAAGAGGAAGATTTGGAGGTTCAGGCAGAGCCTCACACTTTGCAAACATGAAGTGTTTCCATTGCAACCAAATAGGCCATCTAGCCTATAGATGCCCGGAGAAAGCTTCAAGCTCACATGGTGATAAAAGAGTGAATTAAATTACACAAGAGGACAATAACAGTGGTAAAGGCACTAAAATCAACCTTGATTTAGAAAGTGGAGAGATTCTCATGATTAGGAGAATACTCATTAAAGAACCGGTCAAAGAAGAAGCCAAGCAATGGAGGGCACTATTCAGAGTAAAGTGCAAGATTCTTGGGAAAGTTTGCAAGATGATTATAGACTCAGGGTCTACTGATAAAATTATCTCAGAGGAGGCAGTTAGAAAGCTAGGATTGACAAAAATACTCCATACAAATCCATACCGAGTAACATGTTTGAATAAGGGTCAGCATGTTCTTATTAATGAGCAAGCATGGGTGAATTTTTCAATAGGGAAGTATATGGAAAAAATATTGTGTGATGTACTCCCAATGGATGCATGCCACCTACTCTTAGGTAGGCCATGGCAATTTGATAGGAAGACAATTCATGATGGAGAGAAAAATTCCTATTCTTTCAAGAAGGATGGGGTCACCTATAAATTCTGGTCACTTGTGGATGATGAGGGGTCTACATCAGATGAGACTAATGTCTTATTGTAGGGAGGTAAGGAGTATTTGCAGATAGTCAAGAGTGGAGAAGGTGAGAACTATGCTATCATGCTTAAGCCTAGTGAAGAGAAGAAGGTGGAACAAACACTATTGCCAAAAGAAGTGCAGGAGTTATTGGAGGAGTTCAAAGACATAATTAGTGATGGGACACCAGCAATGTTACCACCTCCAAGAGACATAAGTCATCAGATTGACTTCATACCTGGAGCATCTTTGCCAAATAAGGCTGCCTACAAGGTGACTCCTGATCAAAATAAGGAGATAGCAAAACAAATCCAAGAAATTTTGGACCAAGGTCTTATTAGGAAAAGCATTAGTCCATGTGCAGTACTAGTGGTTCTAGCATCAAAGAAGGGAGGCAAGTGGAGGCTTTGTATAGAATCAAGAGCAATTAACAGGATCACTATGAGATACATGTTTCCCATTCCTAGGATTGAAGATCTTATGGATTGTTTGGGAGGAGCAAGGTACTACACTAAGTTGGATTTGAAGAGTGGGTACCACCAAATTAGAATTAAGGAGGGGGATGAATGGAAGACAACATTCAAGACAAYAGAAGGGCTWTATGAATGGTTKGTCATGCCCTTTGGGCTCAGYAATGCACCYAGTACCTTTATGAGGTTGATGAACGAAGTGTTAAAGGACTACATAGGCAGATTTGTAGTTGTGTACTTAGATGACATTCTGATTTTCAGTAAGACAAAGGAGGAACATCTCCAACATTTGCAGATTGTGATGAAAAAGCTTCATGAGGAGAAGCTATCCATTAACTTGGAAAAGTGTGAATTTATGAAACAGGAGTTGATCTATCTTGGTTTTGGGGTGTCACAAGGAACCTTGAAGATGGATCCCAACAAGGTTGAGGCAATCTTGAGTTGGCCTACCCCTACATGCAGCTTTGAGGTAAGAAGTTTCCATGGACATGCACAATTTTATAGAAAGTTCATTAGAGGCTTTAGTGAGATATGTGCACCAGTCTTAGATACAATAAAAGGTGGAGTGAAAACTAAATTCAAATGGACTCCAGAGGCTGGTAGAGGTTTTGAAGTATTGAAGAAAAGAGTGGCAACACAACCTATTTTGGTTTTTCCTAATTTTGATAAGTTGTTTACCCTTGAATGTGATGCAAGTGGTATAGCTGTTGGGGTAGTTTTGAACCAAGAGAATAGACCAGTGGCCTTTTATAGTGAGAATTTGAATGAGGCCAAGAAGAGATACTCTTCTTATGATCTAGAGTTATATGCATTGGTGCAAGCTTTGAGGAAATGGAGGCACTATTTGTTGCCCAAGGAATTTGTAGTTTATACTGATAATAAAGCTTTGAGTTTTATCAATTCATAGGAGAAGTTGAGAAACAAACACCTCAAGTGGATGGAATATCTGCAGGCCTATACCTTCACTATAAAACACAACAAAGGGAAGATGAATAAAGTGGCTGATGCTTTGAGTAGGAGACTCTTGACAGTCCAAGAAGTGCAGCTGAAAAGTATAGGCATAGAAAGCTTCAAGGAGCTTTATGAAGGTGATGAGGACTTCTAAAAAGAATACAAGGTATGTAAAGACTTCAAGAACCATTTCTATAGTCAATTTGTAGACTATACAATTTAGAATGATCTCTTGTTTAGAGAAGGGCAGCTATGTGTTCCCAAGGGATCTATGAGGGAGAATGTTATTAAAGAAAAGCACAATGGCAGCTTGAGTGGGCATTTTGGCCTGAATAAGACACTAGAACTAGTGCAAAGGTTCTATTATTGGCCTAGGATGTAGAAGGACATCAGGAAGTATGTGGAGCAATGCTTGGTTTTCCAAAAAGCCAAGGGTATATCATCTAATGCAGGTTTGTATGAGCCTTTTCCCATTCCTAATAGGCCTTGGGAATGTATCAGTATGGATTTTATTGTTGGGCTACCTAGAACTAAGTCTGGTTTGGATAGTATATTTGTAGTGGTAGATAGGTTTAGCAAGATGAGTCATTTCCTTTCTTGTAAAACCACCCATGATGCCATTCATATTGCTCATTTGTTCTTTAAAGAAGTGGTAAGGATCCATGGTTTACCCATTAGCATAGTATCTGACAAAGATGTAAAATTCATGCGTCATTTTTGGAAGACCTTGTGGTGAAGATTGGGAACCAATTTTTCATTTGGGTTAGCCTACCATCCCTAGATAGATGGTTAGATTGAAGTGATCAATAGAGTGCTAGGAAATCTCCTTAGGTGTTTGACAAAGGAGTATGGAGTGATGTGGGATCAGATGTTACCATAGGCTAAATATGCCTACAATGATAGTGCAAATAGGACAACAGGCAAAAGCCCTTTTGAAATAGTTTATGGGATGCACCCTAGAGGTGTGTTTGAGTTGAGAAAATTGGAAAATGTAGAAGGAAGGAGTGCATATGCAGATGATTTTGCTCAATCCATGAAAGAAGTTCATGAGCAAGTAAAGAAGCAGCTCCAAGAGGCTACACAAAAGTTGAAAGCTAGAGTTGGTGAAGGAAGAAAAGATCTTCAGTTTGCTATGGGTGACCTTGTGATGGTGCATCTCAATAAGTCCAGGTTGTAGAAGGGATTCCCCACCAAGCTACAGATGAGGAGGATTGGACCTTGCAAGATTCTTGCAAAGTATGGGAAAAATGCCTATAAACTTGACTTGCCAACAGATTTGGCAATCTCTTCTATTTTGAATGTGCAAGATTTAGTCCAGTATAAGGGACCTACAACAATAGATATAGAGGTATAGTCAGACAGAAAGGACATAGCAGCAGATGTTCAACTTACCCCTACACCAACACCAAGGGTAGTGAAGATTTTAGACTCTCGGGTGAAGAAAAAGACTAGAAAGGGCACCTATATGGAACATCTCATTTAGTGGGTAGGAATGTCATCAGTTGAGGCTACTTGGGTGGTTGAGAGTGACTTTAAGAAGTAGGGAATTGACCCTCAGTTCCTGTCCCCAGAGGTGACATAAGTTCTTAACCTTGGTAGTATGGTGCAGGAGCACCTTTGAGATGCTAGCTAATATGGTGGTCTCTTTTCATTTTGGTGTGATAGTGTGTGTAATAACCTCTAGTAGGGAAATGTCAATACATAAGGTCATGTTGACCAAGAGTAGTTTAGGTAATTTTCATTTTATGCTTCTGTTTGGGTAGAATAACTCTTTTTGGCTCTTGTTTAATGGACTATCCTTGATGATGTCATCAATGGGTAGGGTGATGTCATAGTGGTTCTTAGGGTCCATAGATACCCTAGGTGGTCTAGCTAAGGTTAGATAAGGTGGATTGGTGGAGAAAACACTTTAAAAGTGTAAGTTGCAAAAAGATGTAAAATGTTGCTATGCAACATTAGCAACTTTTAAAAGTTGCTGACAACATTTTTTTTGTCTAGGGAGTTTTGAGGTTCTAATGGTTTTTGAACCCATAGAAGGGATGCAACATGTGTGTCTAAGATATATAAGGTGGAAAAACCCTAATTGTGGGGGTTGGAATTCATTTTGTACGGATTGATATTTCCGAGCCAAGAGTTTTTTGAAAGAACAACAAATTTGAAGCATTTTATGTTTTCATTGTATTGGAATGGATTAGTTTACTAACTATGATCATTGGAGGTTGTTTTTGGACATATTTTAAAGATTTTACAGTAACTATTTTGCTTTGTAGTTGTTTTCTTTTGTAGTTTGTAAAATTATCTAGGTTTTGGACTGTTCGCTGTCCTATTTTGAGCAAGGAGTGAAGATGTGGACCTAACTCCACTTCCCAACACTGGTTCTATATGGCCACTTGGGAATGGAGACCAGGTCCATGGAGCTTCAAAAATATGGAAGAAGGAGGTCTAGAAATGCTAGCATGTATTTTTAAACACTTGCCCTAGGCGAGCTAAATGCATAGCCCGATTGGGAAGAGCAAGTTTCAGTGAGTTTTAAAGTTGCAGAGGGTTTTCTCATGAGCCAAGAAGGCCATGGGTGTACTGAAGGATTTTATATAGGTGTTTCACAAAGTGGAGGAGTGCCCAAGACATCTACATGCTAGGTTTTGATCCAAAAGACCCAAAACTGGTCTAAAACCAAGAACAGATCCATATTTAAGAAGTAGGGTGTACAGATAGTGTCAGACCAAGAGACCTATAAAATCCTTGTGGGTTTTTTCTCTACTTACAAGATATCAAGAAATATTTGAGGGTTCTTTGGGAGTTTTGCACTGTAAAGGTGTTGTCCTAAAAACTAGGAGGCCTAATTGTGCAAAAAGGCTACAAGGCCTGAAAATTAGGAATCTAGAACTCAATGTGAAGATGGTTCAACTTGGTGGTTTCAAACCTAGGCTACAATCCAAAAATGGAATGTATTGAATCCCTAACCCTCCCAAAAATCCAAATTTGAGTTTAGGGCTTGGAGTGGTTTGAGTGGAAGGTTCTTGTAGACACAAGAATGGTGATTTTGACAAGATAGGTAGCTTCTTGGTTGGAGAGAAGAATTGATTCTTCCAAGTGGTAGAGGGTGGATTGAGGAAGCCCTAGAGGTCATAGAAGAGGCCTAACAAGAGTTCCAAGAAAACTCAGAAGGTTACCAAGGAGGCTCCCTATCACACAAAGTCTCCAATCTGAAACTGAACATCCCTCTTTGATGTATCCACCTTTTGCTTTACCTTTTCAACATTTTCAATAATGTTCTTTCTCACACTTTAATGTAATTCTCTTATTGAATGAGGAAAGTCCTCAGCATATCTGCTACCATGCATTCCTTCCATCAATTCTCTAAGCTCAAAAACCCCTCTTGGGTGAAATCCATAAACAATTTCAAAAGGACTCTTACCAGTTGATTTGTTCACTGTATCATTGTATGCATATTCAACTTATCCAATGAGTTGGTCCCATGCTTGACCATAATCCTTTGTGAGGCATCTCAAAAAGTCACCAAGACTCCTATTTACTACCTCTATTTGGCCATCTGTCTACGGATGGTAGGCAAATCCAAAAGACAAGTTAGCGCCAAGATTTTCCATAATGTCTTATAAAAATGGCTCATGAATTTTGTGTCCCTGTCTGAGACAATACTAAGTGGGAGTCCATGGATCCTCACCACTCCATTGAAAAACAATTGAGCAATGTTACAAGCATCATGAATGGTCTTACAAGGTATAAAATGTGCCATCTTACTAAATCTGTCCACAACAACATAAATGATGTCATATCACTGCCTTGTTCTTGGCAAACAAACTACAAAATCAATGCTTATGCATTCCCATGGTCTGGTTGGGATTGGAAGTGGCTGGTAAAGACCTACATTGGAAGATTTTCCCTTTGATTTTTGACACACTACACAACTCTCAACATACTGTCTAACATCTCTATTCATTCTAGGCCAAAAATAGAACCTAGTGACTAGCTCTCGAGTCTTACTGACTCAAAAATGACCACTAAGTGCTCCATTATGTTTTTGTTGAATCAATTTTTCCCTCATATACCCTTTGGGAACACCAAGCTGACCTCCTTTAAACAATAAATCATTCTGCAAAGAATATTCAAAAAACTCACCATGAAAGTTGTTTTTAAACTCTTTGCACACCTTGTAAATTTGAGCAAAATCTTCATCTTTAGAATATAGGTCTTTAAAGCTATCAATACCTATTCTTTGTAGCTAAACTTCTTGGAATGTGAGTATCCTTTTTCTCAATGCATCAACAACCTTGTTCTATACTCCCTTTTTATGCTTGATATTGAAAGTGTAGGCTTGTAGATACTCCACCCACTTCATATGTTTGCTACTGAGTTTTTCTTGAGAGTTATGGAAGATGAGAGCTTGGTTATTAGTATATACTATGAACACCTTCAAAAACAAGTAGTGCCTCCACTTCTTGAGTGCTTGGACTAGAGCATACAACTCTAAGTCATAAGAAGAGTATTTCTTCTTTGCATTGTTTAGCTTCTCACTATGGAAAGCTACTGGTCTTCCTTCTTGGCTTATGACAGCCCCAATGGCCACATTACTTACATCACATTCTACTATAAAAAGATTATCAAAGCTTGGAAGAACTAGAGTAGGCAACTCTTCTATCTTCTCCTTGAGTGTTTCAAATCCTTTGTCTGCTTGTGGTGTCCATTGAATCTTTGTCTTCATCCCACCTCTAATGGTGTCTAACATGGGTGCACAAATCCCACTGAAATATCTAATGAAATTTCTATAATACTAAGCTAAACCATGGAAACTTCTCACCTCGGTTGCAGCCTTGGGAGTAGGCCAACTTAGAATGGCATCCACCTTTTCTTGGTCCATTTTGAGGTTACCCTATGACAAAACAAAACTGAGATATACAAGCTCCTGCTTCATGAAGTCACACTTCTCCAAATTGATCATTATCTTTTCATCATGAAATTTCTTGAAAACAATTTTCAAATGCCTAATATGATCCTCCTTAGTTCTGCTGAAAACTAAAATATCATCTAGGTAGACAACAACAAACTTACCAATGCATTCTACCAATACCTCATTCATCGACCTCATAAAAGTTGAGGGAGAATTAGACAAACCAAATGGCATTACAAGCCATTCATACAAACCTTCTATAGTTTTGAAGGTTGTCTTCCATTCATCTCCTTCAGTAATTCTGATTTGGTGGTAGCCACTCTTAAGATCAATCTTGCTGAAGTACTTTGCCTCCCCTAAAAAATCCATTAGGTCTTGAATTCTGGGTATTGGAAACCTATACCTAATGGTGATTCTATTTATGGCTCTAGAATTAGTACAAAGTCTCCAAGCTCCTCCTTTCTTAGGTGCTAAAATAGTAGGGACTACACATGGGCTTATGCTCTTTCTAATTAGGCCTTGGTCTAATAACTCTCTGATTTGCTTGGCTATCTTCTCATTTTGCTAAGGGGTCATCTTATAGGCAGATTTTTTGGGTAAGGTAGCTCTTGGAATGAAGTCAATATTGTGGCTAACAAGTCTCTTAGGAGGTAGGGGAGTGGGTTGGCCATCATTCACAATATTTCTATACTCTTCAAGTATTTATTTTACCTCATTTGGTATCTTTGATCTCTTGACAACAACTTCATCTTCTGGTTTCAATACTAAAGCAAACCCAACTCCTTCTCCTTCTCCTAGAGTCTTCAAGAATTCCTTCTCACCAACCATGAGCACACTTGGACTTGATGTTTTCATCTCCCCTTCTTCTATTAAGGACTAAATTTTGAAAGTCACCCCATCTTTCTTGAACTAGTATGCATTCTTGGTTTCATCATGCATGGCTTGGCTATCAAATTTCCATGGCCTTCCAAGTAGAAGATGACATGCATCCATGGGAAGAATTTCACATAGAAATCTATCTTTATACATTCCAATGGTGAATTCTACCCATTCTTGTTCTCCTGCAAACACATGTTGTCCTTTGTTGAGCCATGTAACCTTGTATGGGTTTTCATGTGGAATCCTTTTCAAATTTAATTTTCTGGTTGCCTCTTCACTAATGATATTATCAGTTGAGCCAGAATCAATAATGACTCTACACACCTTTCCTATAGTCTTGCACTTCACTCTAAAGAGTGCTCTCCTTTGGCTTGGTTCTTCTTTGCTTGGCTCTCTGATTAAGGTCCTTCTTATCATGAGGTTCTCACCTTCTTCTAATTCTAATGGTACCTTAGATGGATTTTTGCTGCAACTTGATTCTTCTTGGACATAGTTAACTCTTTTCCCACCTCCTTCAGAAGTAGAACCTTTTTCAGGACACCAATATGTAGGATGTCCAAATTGCTGACAGTTGTAACACTTCATTTAAGAGAAGTAAGATCCTCTTCCTTGGTTATTAGTTCTTCCTCTTGAACTACTATTTGAACCTCTTCCACGGTTATAACCACCTCTTGTGTTACTGGATTCTCCTTGATTCTCAGTGTGTTTGGACTCACTCTAATTTCTTCCTCCATATCCTCCTCTATGACCTCTATTATCTCTTCCTCTTCCTCTGCTATTTGAATCTTGCTTCTTCTTGATTTTTTCCTCCACCTTGAGGGCTAGCTGGTAACATTGGTGTATAGTCTTGGGGTTTAAGAGACTAATTTCCTCTTGGATACTCCACTTGAGTCCATTCAAGTACCTAGCCACTTTCAAGCTTTCTTCTTCCATCACATGTGACCTTAAGCATAGTTCGTGAAATTCTTCAGTGTAAGAACTAACTTCTAAATCTTTTTGTCTTAGATTCTGTCTCTTTTTGGGCAAATGCACTTCATAATCATCAGGAAGGTAAGTTTCCTTCATCTTGGCCACCATACCTTTCCAACTGGTTATGGGGCTCTTTCCTTCTTTTTCCCTCTCATCTTGGACAAACTTCCACCAAGTGAGAGCAGTTCCTCTCAACCTTGTCTTGGCTATTCTTACTTTCTGAGCTTCGGTCACATTATCATAGTCAAAGTGATTTTC
>MU227982.1:1026760-1038252 GCA_018584345.1 Thuja plicata | reverse complement strand
CAACCTTGTCTTGGCTATTCTTACTTTCTGAGCTTCGGTCACATTATCATAGTCAAAGTGATTTTCAAGACCTTCTATCCATTCCATGATTAACTCTGGTTCCATCTTGCCACTAAATAGAGGCACATTGTCTAAGGACTTGTCACTCATTGCCTTCAATGCTTTCAAGAATGGCTCTTCTTGAAGCACAGGGTCTGGCTCTAGAATAATGTCTTCCTCTACCACTACTTTACCCTTTCCACTAGCTTCTCTCATCCATTCACTAACTATTATAGTCCTAAGCTATACTTCTTCCAACTTAGTCACCATTTCAGCTAGCTGTTCCTTCAAGAGTCTATTCTCCTCCTTTTTCTCTTTTACATCTTTTGTAAGTTCTGCATTGGTCACCATCTTGGATGAGTTGAAAAATGTTTCTGCAGATAAGATCCAAACAACACACTCCCAAATCTTTTAGCACTCTGATACCAATTTGATGTGGATAGAAGTCTTGTTGCTACTACAAAACTAGCTTGGCTCTATTCTGAGATCTTTCTCCTAGATCTCTTAGGGTATTCAAAACCCTTAACTAAGGTAAGTCACTCTCAACTTTACCTCCTCTTCAAGACTTAGTCCCCATCGAAATGCTTCTCATCTCCTTCTTGCTGAACCTACACAAATAGATTCATTCTACTCACTTATTCAATGTTTTCTGAACATTGATTTCAATCTCTTCCCTAGCCGAACTATTTCCAAGCTTGCCTAGGGTAAGATCTCCAGACTCTTTGTTGTTGCTTCTCCTACAGAAAACAAAAATTAAACTATGTACAAGGGCTCCTCTCGAGTTCCATCCCAACAAATGATTCTCACCATGGATTCAGGAATCTCAAGAGGCCATTAATGTTTACAACCCAGAATGGGGGAAGAACAAATAAGTTGCAAAATAGAAAATAAGGTAACTAATCTAATTTCATGCAAAAGAAACCACAAAGAGACTTGATATCTACTAAAAACACAATCTACAACTTCTCATTACTAGAAACAAAACAAAACAGTACAGTAATATGCAAATCTCTAACTTTCCTATAGCTTCTCTTCTTCTACAATCTCTCCCTTCTAGATCCCTAAAAATGAAGGCTCTAGATGTTATTAGTAACCATCCTCTCATAGGAAAAAACCATAATGGTCCACTCATGTGCAAGAATCTCTTTAGGAAATGTTACACTAACCATACTGTCCATAAAAGCCAAGATCAACATTTCACATGCCGTTACGACTGAATATTGCTGAGCAACAGTAAAGCAAGCCGAGCTCCAGTGTTGGCCGAGTTGCTAGGCACTAGTGTAGGCCAAGCTGCTAGGGAAAAATGTAGGTTGAGCTGCTAGGCACAAATGTAGGCCAAGTTGATAGGCACAAATTTAGGCCAAGTTGCTAGGCACAAATGTAGGCCGAGTTGCTAGGCACCAGTGTATGCCGAGTGCCAGTGATACCAAGCAGCTTATCCAAAGTTCCTGATGCCTTGGTTGGATTTCTAGAGGCTTCCAAACTACCTCACACACACACAACTAAAAGAAACCAACTAAGCAACCTATCTAGACATGGATTGACCTAGTCATATCAATTTTAGGGCAATAAAACAAATGACCTTCTAAGGTCCACACACACTCTCCTAATTTGGCTAGAGTCAGTACATGCCAGGAATAAGGAGCCAGGGGTTGAGTTAGGTGTGCTCCTGAACCAAAGAAAGACCAAAAATTACACTTCATCCCAAAAATGACTAAAGACAGAACAAAAATGATACTTTGTAGACTGAATATGAAATTTAGCAATCAGACTTTTTGGAAGACATAAATTTTGCATCCGACGTTCGATTCACTCTGTTCAGAATGATTTGGAAATATCTCGATGAGACCTACAATAAAATAGACCTAAAACAAACTTATGACATCATTATTTTTGTCACCCTCCACTTGAATAAAGTACAATCCAATTACATGTATTCATTGATGCCTAAAACATGCAACAAACTGGGTAACTTAGTTTGACAACAAGGTAGGCTTGCTGACACCAATGAATGGCATGAAATGAAAGATTTCTCCACATTGGGGGTGCCAGATACATGCAAATCAAGGAATTACTCACTCGATTTCAAATCAATAACATAACCATAAACTACTCTAAGAATCAAATGTGTACATGAGCATATAATAAAATAGATCATATATAAATGAATATACTCTAAGTACAATAATTGAAAGAGCACAATGTACCTACATCAAAAGCCAATGAAGTGAATCCTAGATTACTCAAGGCTCAAACTCTTTGAATTTGGAGGAAGCCCACAACGTGTACACTGATCCCCAATAGTGGTATAGTAATGCTATGTCACCCTACCATGTGGAACCTTTAGGCACACCCCACTGTGCTCACAATATAGTAACCCAACCAAAAATAAAAGCTATACATGCAAGAAAGGACTGACTAACACACACACCAAGAAAATGCATAATATCATAGAAGGGAACAATGTTCCTATCTAATAGACATGCATAATACAATGATACATGGAGAAAACTCAACATACGATCCAATATCCAAATGCGATCAAGAAACCACATAATCAAAGTATACTCAGGGTACTACTCAGAGCTATAAGGCTACAATGCAGGGACTCAAGAATGGAGTGTCATCATACGGCTTGTAAAGGCCCGTGTGGCTTCGAGGAATCCTTCTCTCATCAAGGAATCTCTACTATGCCGACACACAACTTTCAAATAGATGGCCGCTACTATGGTATCTCAACATCTATAGATGGCCATGGAAATGAAAGATCAACATCCCTAGATGGTTCATGGTTGTCTTGGCTCACGTCTGTCAAACATACGACCGCTAAAATAAATCACTTATCTTATCTTATCATTATATTTTTATCATTTATTTTTAAGATTATCACTTTTATTAATAATTATGCCAAGGATTACCCTGGGACCACTTGGTGTCCCAGTCCACCTTAGAGGGCCACTTCATCCCACTACCCAAACACTAGGCTCAAAATACAATGCATCACAAGTACCAAGCAAGGTAAGAATTTGAAAGTCATAAAACCATAAGGAAATATAGTAAGCTCTATTGGTCTCAATACCAAGAGCATGAGTCACTTAGACCTCAACATAGGAGTATAACTCAACTATGTGCCTAGATGCAGTCTTAAACACCCTTCATCCACATATCACATGCGAGCTCAACCTCAAGCATGGAGTGTGCCAACACAAGACAAAAGAAAAAAAATACAAAAAAATAATGATAGGAGGATATCTCAACTCCCAAGGCACTCAAGCTAAAAATTGAGTAAAGCACACCAAGTCAAATATCTAGCTGCTCAATTGGCCACTTTTCCAAGAGCATGGATTCCTGTGGAATCCATCAATCTTCTTGTTAGAACATGAGGAAGGCTCAAAATGTCCAAAAATAATAAAATACCCAAGTTCTGAGAAAATCTGGCAAAGTACAAAAATAAGTATTTTAATATCAAATGACAAGTTTAGATTACAATAGTTAAGGATAAGGACAATATTTGACATTATTATTTACCAAAGTTCAGATTGCTAAATTTTTGAAGTATGGGAGAATAGGGACAATGTAGAAGATACAATATAAGGATTGATACAAATAGTTGACTTCATTTTTTAGCTGCACAACTAGGATAAGATTCTATAAGGTATATTCTACCTTATTCCATTATTGCACCAGTTGATGATGTCATATGATCGAGTTATTGAGTTTCGAATGGAAAAAGTCAATATTTAGTAAAGAATAGTCATAATCAACTAATGGATCATTAAGCGATCCTGTCAGAATAGTTAATTGATCATTTTATCAGTTTGTTTTGATTGAGCCATCATGGTAAAAGATATTTATGGAATCGATTGAGGTTAGAATTAAGTTTTGTTAATGGATTTCAGCAACATTTCACACACTATCTTATCATTTCTTGAGGTTGATTGGTTGGGATATTTTTTTTGTGATTGGGTATATAAGATTAAGTTTTTTTGATGATTTAAGAGAGAGATGGCTAGACATGTTATGGTTTGATGTTGTACATGTGAATTTGATATGAGTAGAGGCCAGATTGAAGATTAAGTATAATTTTTTTGTGCTTACATGGAATTTTTTATGTATATGTGATGCTAACTTCTAGTTCCTATTTTGGATTGTAGTCCCATATATGTTGTAAAGCAGTGTTCTTTCCTAAGGGTTATGACCCTCTTTTTTAATTGACCATTGTTCTCTAAGAGTAAGCCTGAATGCATGTGCATTCAAATTTTATTGTACTCAACCTTTAACAGGATTATTACTCCTGTAGAGTAATCATTTGTGGGTACCATCCCCACTGAGGTTTTTCCCTTAAATGGTTTTCCATGCAAAAATCATGGTGTTATGATTTTGTGGATGTTTGTTTTATGTTTTAGTTTTTTTATATTTTTATTGAATTTGGTTTATTGTTGAGAAATCAAATTAATAAGGTTAAAAGTTTTTAGAACAATGATTCAACCCCCCTCTCAGTGTTCCTTAATACTAACCATTGGTATCAAAGCTTTGTGGCTTGCAGGGACTCTATAGCTTTAGGAAGGTACTGATGGCTAATTCAATAGTTTCTAGCAGTGTTCAAAGTAAGCTCTTGGTTTCACTTGAAGATATTGACAAATGAAATGTTCATAATATTGAATTGGAAAAGAGAATCAAGGGTGTTGAAAACTTCATTGAGAACCTGAAGGAACAATTGAACAAATCTAGGGATAAGAGGAAATATATTTTTGAGTAGTTGAAGCAAAAAGGAAGCACTAATAAATCAGAAGCCTTGAAGGAGAAATTAGATGAATGTGAACAACTTGTGAAAGAAAAAAATAATTTGAAACATGAGATGTAGGCCATGGTTATGAATATAACTAAGGATATTTAAGAGAAGCAAAATAATGAAAAACATCTTGAGAAACCCCTGAAGGACAAGTCTGATGAATGTCATAAACTAAACCATGAGATTGGAAAATTGCAACTTGATCTTGATGAATCCAAACATAATGAAAAAGAGCTTGGAAGGTTTAATGAAATTATTGGGAGTGATCTTTCTATATCTAATCATTTCAAAGAAAATTTCAAATATGGTTCAACGAATCTTGATGAACAACTTTAGAACCTAAGGATGAAAGGAGATACATAAAGACTTGGATTTGAGAAGGGATAAAGCTCTTAATATTGTCAAGACAACACCTTATGAGACAAAGAGATGGAAAAACCTAAGAGTGTACATAACTTCAATGGGAAATTTTTTTCATGCAAAAAATTTGGTCATAAGGTGAATCAATGCATAAGAAAAACTAATGCACCATCCTTTTATGGATATTGCTTCACTTGCTACAATTATGGACATAAATCAAATGAGTGCAGGGCCAAATTGAAGAATTATGTGAACAAAGAGAATATTACATGTTACAAATACATCAATTTTGGTCACATAGTGAAGCAATGAAGATTGAGGAAAAATCAAATGAACACAAGGTATGGAAATTCAAATATAACATGTTTCAAATGAAATAATCCTGGTCATATAGCTAAGTACTGTATATTAATAATTCTGATATGAATATGAGAGGTTTAGTTGGAAGAAACAATGTGCAAAATAATGATAATGGAAAAGAGATTGATACTGAAGAAGTCAGGAAGATGAGAGAGACATGGGTACCTAAAAGAAATTCAGAAGGTAATAGAGGGTCCACACTTGCCTTTGGTGTGGAAAATTCATCTAGAAACTAAATTAGGTCAAAGACCAAAGGGGGAGTTTTCATGTAAAATCTTACCTTAACCCTAAATCAAAATGATTGATGAAAGTGATTGATGTAGTTAGATGCATAATAGAATCTAGATCACAATGGAATGACTCTTGAAGGATTATGAACAGGTTTGACGAATCACAAACAAATGTTTGTGTCTTGGTTTGAATATAAATTTTCAAGCTAGGTTTTGAGATATTTATTCTTTTCTACCATGTGGAGAACAAGCTTGTAGAGATATTTGAGGTGATTTGAGAAAAAAATTAAAGCATTTTCAAATATCAAACTAAAAACCATTTCCGTCAACATAAAAAGGTATTTATCATTCCACAAGTCAGTTTTTGATTCTGAGACTATGGATACACCTTTGATAGTCAATGTGGAGAATCAACCTAGACCAAAATTCAATAAACACCCCTATATGTCTATGGAAGATGATCCTAAAGGCACTTTTTCTAGTGTTCCTCATGGAGTATTACATGTTGAAGATGTTCGAGCATATATCCACTGTAACATTGAAAATCCTGGAAAATATGAAGATAGCTCAAGTCATGAAATTTCACATCTTTGATGAGTCCACATGGATTAAATATGTTATGAGCTATATACGTGATCAATTTATATGGTTTGAAAAACCACAATAAGTTACCAAGGAAGTGTTAGATGCAATCACAGGTTTTTATACATAGGGATAAGTTACATCTTGAAGGAATATTATAAAATATATTGTTACTCAGTTGATAAAATCTTAGTGGGATAAGCATTCCATGATAGTAAAAAACATTAAGAAACCTGATGTTAAGTTTAGATATATGATATTGGGATATAATTTATACCATTGCAACATAAAAAACTCAATTTTAAGCACTATCATTCATACTACCTATAGGATTGTGAAGGATAACGGAGAGTATGATATTTGTGAGGCTCTAAGAGTGCAACTCTAAGAGAAATTGGGTAAGGTAAAGAAATAAGAGAAGCATATTTTCAAGTATGGTTCATTGATTCTTTACATTTACTTATATTTCATGAACTACTTTTCTATAATCAGTAATATTACATGGAAGAAAGTGTTGGAGATTTGCTTCTATGCAAATAATTGAATGTTTTCCATTGATGAAAACATATAATATACATCAGGTATCCTATATGCAATTATAAGTACAAATGCTTTATTTCTATGCGTGTTTATTTCCATGGTGTATACATGTTCTAGTTGCTATGTGCATTCACGCTGAGTAAGATATGCAGTTTCAGTTGAGTTATGATTAGTCAGATATGGCAGTTACAGATTCTGGAGTTTATCTCTTAAGAGCCGACGTAAATATAGTGTTTCTTGAGTTGTGCCTATATTCAGGATATGCATGTTATTATTCATGTTTAATTATGAGTTAAAGATAATTATCCAAATGTGCTAAACATGTTTCAACAGAATCATGATGTTAGAGTTAATTTGGTGAAGTCAACTTTGTGAAGCATCGTGTCTATTCAGTTTGAGTTGCGTGGTCCTAATATGTATTGCGTGCTTGGTTGAGCTGACAAGGAAGTTGATGAAGTGTTTCTAGATACCGTCGTGACCTTATTCTTGGTGAAGATACATATAGAAGTTCAGATATGTTCACTAAGTGTTGAAAATGAAGTGAAAAATAAAATTTAGAGAAGAGAAGAAAGTCAGAGAGAATAAGTTGAAGATCTATGTGAAGAAACATAAATTGATTACAATTCATTGGAACTGATCAAGATAGAAGGTATACTCAAACAGTTCATTTACTCGATATAGTGTATATTTGTTATAATGAGGTTTGTATCCTTCACCATCTTAGCAGTGAGCTATTGGACAGTGAGTCCTTGCCCTTAACAGGGTTATCTATAAAAGACTCCTAACAGAGTCTGACCTTTAACCAGGTCTCTACACTTCTTGCATTGTAAAGATCAAATCCTAATAGGGATGTAAGATCTTCTAACAGGGATCATTATAAACTAGTGTAGTTATTTGTGGGTGCTAATTACCATCGGGGTTTTTGCCTATTTGGTTTCCCCGTAATCAAATTATTGAGTACTCTATTGTGTTATATGAATGTGCATTTAATTTATATAAAATTACATTAAGGAAAGAGAAAAGAATTAAATTGACTGATAACTGATTCACCCCCCCTCTCAGTTATCCTTGGGACTATTCCAACAATTGGTATCAGAGCTGAGTACCTTGGAGAGAAAGCCCAACAACTTAAGGTAGATCAGATGGCATACTTCAGGAAAGAAAGTCCTAAGTTTGATGGAGAAAACTATCTTGACTAGAAGAAAAAAATGATAACACATCTTCAGTGTGTTGGATTTGAGATCTATGAGATTGACACTCAATAAGTTGAAATTCCCACCTTGAAAGATCTTGCAGTTGATGAATCTACTATGAAAAAAAATGAAGTGCTCACTAATAATGCAATTTCCAAAGAAGCCCTAATCAGTGCCCTATCCAACAGTGAATTTTTTGAGATCAAGAAGATAGACAAAGCATACTCTATTTGGAAATACTTAGAAGACATGTTTGAAGGAGACATGCAAGCAAAGAATGCACGCAAAAAGACATGGAAGAAAATATACAACAATTTAGAGATGTTACCTGAATAAAACATCAGAGCTTACAATTAAAGGATAAATGAAGCAGTATCAGGTACAAGAAACAATGATGGAGAAATATCAGAGGAAGATATAATGGACAAGTTAATGACCACATTGACAGCAGACTATGAGAGCAAGATCAATATCTTAGATGAGACTATGCAATTTTAAAAAGACTTCAAGAGGGAAACTTTGATTAGAAAAATATATGCATTTGAGATAGCTAGATTGAAAATAGAACCTAAAAGTGAGATAGCCTTCAAAGCCATAGTCCATAACAAGAAATCTATAAGTAGCTCTAGTAAGAATGAAGAAGTGGATATAGAACTAGAAGAAATCATTTCTATGATTGCCAAGAAGGAAAGGAAAGGTAAAGGGAAATATGAAGGAAAAATACCATTCAAATGTTTTTCATGCAACAAAGTTGGTCACTTTGCATCTAAGTGCCCTACAAGAGTAAAGAAATTCAGATCAGATTAAAAACCTAAGTACACTAAAGAATGTTATCATGCTGAGGATGGTGTAACTGATGATGACTCAGGAGAAGATGAAATTGGATTTGTTTCCATTAAATGAATTGAGAATATGATTGAAGAAATGGACAAAGAAGATGAAGTAAAAGAACAGGAGTTAGCATTAGTTTCAAAAGTTGACATCAAAACTGACTGGATCATTGACAATAGATGTTCACAATACATGACATGAGACAAAGAAAGATTTGTACATTTGGAAAATTACAAAGGTGGCATGGTTAGATTTGGAGATAAAACTCCCAAACCTATCATAGGCAGAGGTTCTATCACTCTTGTTGGAAATAACAAGATAGATGATGTTCTCTATGTTGATGGTTTGCACCATAACTTACTAAGTGTTGGATAGTTGCTTGATAAAGGATATCAGTTGGAATTCAAAAACAACCAGTGCATCATTAATAACAAAGAAGGAGACATGATTGCATCAAGTTCAAAGACCAAAGGTAATGTTTTTCATCTCAACTCAAAAGTAAGTTGTTTTGTTGCAAAAGTAGATGATAGCTAGCTATGACACAAGAGACTTTGTCATATCAATTTTGACAACATAGTCAAGATAAGTAATGTAAAGGCAATAAGAGACCTTCCTAGCATTGCAAGACCAGTTGAAACCATGTGTAGGGAATGTGTGATGGGGATGCATTTGAGGACCTCATTTAGGAGAAAACAAATTAGATCTGATACATACAGACCTATGTGGACCTACTCAAACAAAATCATACTACGAAAAAAGGTATTTTATTTTGTTTGTCAATGATTTCTCAAGGATGATTTGGGTTGCATTCTTAAAATAAAAATATGAAGATTTTGAGAAGTTCAAAGTATTCAAAGCTAAGGTTGAGAATGAATCTGGATTAAAGATAAAATGTCTGAGATCTGATAGAGGAGGAGAATTCACTTCTGACCAGTTTTAAGACTACTGTGAACAATATGGAATCAAAAGACAATTAAGTGCACCCAGAACCCCTCAGTAGAATGGGATAGCATAAAGGAGGAATAGGATAATACTTGACACAATGCACACTATCATGATTGAAGGGAAGGTTTCCCATACCTACTGGAGAGATGTAGTCAATACAATAGTTTACACTATCAATATAATACAATTGAGACCAGGCGTAGAGAAGATACCTTATGAACTTTGGTCTGGTAATGTACCCACTGTAAAATAATTTAGAATCTTTGGAAGAAAGTGCTACATCAAGAGAGATGATGTAAACAGACTTGAAGCTATCAAGTTGGTTTTGGCCTATGCAAGATTCAAGAACTTTAGGGTATATCAAATGGATGTCAAATCAACATTTGTGAATGGTGAATTAAAGGAAGAAGTCTACATAGAGAAGCCTAAAGGATTCAAACTTTCAGATAAGCCAGACATGGTATGTAGATTAAAGAAAGCACTTTATGGACTTAAATAGACCCCAAGAGCATGGTATGAGAGACTTGATGGTTACTTAACAAAGATAGGATTCAAAAAAGGAGCAGCAGACTGTAATTTATTTATAAGAGAGACAGATGAAGGACTACTACTTGTTGCCATTTTTGTTGATGACATTATCTTTGGAGGTAATGAAAAACTTAGTGCAAAATTTGCCAAAGAAATGAAAAGTAAATTTGAAATGAGCATGATTGCACCTATCAAATACTTTCTTGGATTGAATGTAAAACAAACGGACAAAGGCATATTCATAAATCAGTCTAAGTATGTGAAGGAGATATTGAAGACCTTCAAGATGGAAGATTGAAAACCAGAAAGAACCCCCATGATAACAAGATGCAAGCTTTCTAAAGATGATGATTCCATAGCAGTTGAAAGGACCTTATACAAGTCTATGATTGGAAAACTCATATATCTCACTCAATCTAGACCTGACATTTCTAATGTAGTTGGCATTGTTGGAAGATTTCCAGCCGAACCCAAGAAAAATCATCTAATGGAAATAAAAAGAATATTCAGATACCTAAAGGGAACTATAGACTATGGTTTATGGTATCCTATCTCAGAGAACATACAAATTCATGTGTATATAGATGCAAATTGGGCAGGTTGTGTTGATGATAGAAAGAGAACATCAGGAGGAGTAGTATTTCTTGGAGATAGGTTGGTCACTTGGACAAGTAAAAAGAAGAATTGTATCTCTCAGTCAATAGTAGAAGCTGAGTATGTTGCAGC
The DNA here is from genome assembly GCA_018584345.1 of Thuja plicata. Lineage (NCBI taxonomy): Eukaryota > Viridiplantae > Streptophyta > Pinopsida > Cupressales > Cupressaceae > Thuja > Thuja plicata. The sequence goes on along the minus strand of MU227982.1, from coordinate 1,027,126 downwards.
AACATTGAATTGTTTAACAATGGTTTGGATCAAATAGATGATCAAGGACTTTGGTATTCAGATTGATTATCCTATTGTTAATCACTGTGACAACACTAGTACTATCAATATGTCAAATAACCCTATGATGCATGCAAAGACAAAACACATTAAGATCAAATACCAGTTCCTAAGAGAAAAAGTTGTAGACAAAGAAGTAAATCTGGACTATGTAAGCACTAAAGAACAACTAGCAAATATTTTACAAAGCCTCTATCAAAAGATACTTTTGAGTATCTCAGGGAGAAGTTGGGAGTAATTCCCTTTCCTGAGTCTAATTAGAACTTGTAGCAAGAACATCAGTCCTTGGTGACTGATGAATGGTTG
>MU227982.1:994649-1026563 GCA_018584345.1 Thuja plicata | reverse complement strand
AGGATATTGAGAAGATTGTAAAAATAAGGAAGACACTTTGAGTTGATGATATCATATGTTGCCATCAATGTCAAAGGGGGAGATTGTTGGAGATTTGCTTCTATGCAAATAATTGATTGTATGTTTGCCATTGATGAAAACATATAATATACAACATGTATCCTATATGCAATTATAAGTACAGATTCTTTAGAGCTATATGTGTTTATTTCCATGGTGCATACATGTTCTAGTTGCTATGTGCATTCACGCTGAGTCAGATATGCAGTTTCAGTTGAGTTATGATTAGTCAGATATGACAGTTACAGATTTTAGAATTTATCTATTAAGAGTTGTCATAAATACAATGTTTCTTGAGTTGTGCCTATCTTTGGGATATGCGTGTTTGTATTCATGTTTATTTATGAGTTAAAGATAATTATCCAAAGGTGCTAAATGTGTTTCAACATAATCAAGATGTTAGAGTTAATTTTGTGAAGCTGACTATGTGAAGCATCGCATCTATTTAGTTTGAGTTGTGCGGTCCTAAGTTGTATTGCATGCTTGGTTGAGCCAAAAAGGTTGTTGATGATGTGTTTCCATATACCGTCACGACCTTATCCTTGGTGAAGATACATATAGCAGTTCAGATATGTTTAGTAAGTGTTGAAAATGAAGTGAAAAACAAAAGTCAAAGAAGAGTAGAAAGTCAGAGAGAATAAGTTGAAGATCTACGTGAAGAAACAAAAATTGATTACAATTCATTGGAACTGATCAAGATAGTAGGTCTACTCAAACAATTCATTTACCAGATATAGTGTATATCTGTTATATTGAAGGTTGTAGCCTTCACCATCTTAGCAGTGAGCTATTGGACAGTGAGTCCTCACCCTTAATAGGGTTATCTGTAAAAGACTCCTAACAGGGTCTGACATTTAACCAGGTCTCTGTACTTCTTGCATTGTAAAGATCAACTCCTAACAGGGTTGTAAGATCTTCTAACAGGGATCATTATAAACTAGTGTAGTTATTTGTGGGTGACAATTCCCACCGGGTTTTTTTCCTATTTGGTTTCCTTGTAATCAAATTGTTGAGTACTCTATTGTGTTATCTGAATGTGCATTTACTTTATATCAAATTACATTAAGGAAAGAGAAAATAATTTAATTGACTAATAACTGATTCACCCCCCTCTCAGTTATCCTTGGGACTATTCCAATAGAAAGATGTTACTGTTGCAATTGAGATTAGTTGTAATGCCCCACTCAAGAACCCTTAGAACCAAAGGGTAATTTTACACCTCTTCTTTCATGATTTGTGGTTCCCAAGCTTTCCAAAGGCAAGGGTTAGTAGAAAAGGTTTTTTCAATGATATAAATCAAGTACACAATATCTACTAAAATGAATAACCTGAAACTTAATCAATAAAATGTACAAGCAAGAGAAAGGAAAACAAACAAATGCAAACCCCATGATGCTAGAAGCTTCTATTGTTTCTCTCTACTCCTTTCGAAATGCTGTTCTTGATGCTTAGTATTGGTGGGGCAGCGTGTATGACTTGAGAAGTGTCAAGAATTTGCTAATTGAAATGGGTGTGTGATCGCAGGATGGCTTGAATGCTAGAACAAAACTAACATAGTAATGGTGCACGAGAGCTTGAAATCCTGGATCCTTCAAATGGTTATGAAGGGTTTATTATATAGGAATTGGGGATGAAATGAACGGTTGAGATCAATCCTAGAGATAGGGAGATGAACGGTTGAGATTAAAGGGAATTGGAGAAGCCATTAGTGAACTCCACCTCTTCATTTGGTAAAGAAGAGATAAAGCTTGGTTGACTGAAGAGCTAATTGTGAGTTACCTTTTTGAACTGAAGAGGTGGGTGAAGTTACCCATGTGGACTAGAGAGATGGGTGGAGTAACCCATGTGAGCTGATTGGAGTTATCTCTTTGAAGATAAATGAATATTTAATTCATTTATTTAATTAATGTTTTCAACATGTGAGATAACTGAATTTTCTTTGATTAAGAATTGCTTTATTGAATAAAATTAAATTAATTGGAAGAATTCAATTAGTAAGTTTAAATATTTGAATTTAAACTATAGGAAATTTAATTTAATTAATTAATTAATGGTAATTAATCAATTAAGGTTAATTAATTAAATAAAATTAATTATTTAATTAATTTTGGGAATTTAATTAGATGATTTGGGGAAAGAATTTAGAGGAAAATAGATGATTAATTAATGATTAAAAAACCATTAATTAATAGATGAAAATTAGTATTTTTAATGTAAAGTCGCAAGCCTGTCCATTTTTAGGTGTCTACATTTGCCCCTCTTTGATGCGATGTGACATGTCACAGTGTGTCAAAGATTTTTCAGATTTGATCCTGCCCCAGCTTGCCCCAGTGATAGCAAGTGGAATATATACCCCCTCAACAAATTAAGCATAGAAAATGCGTAAGATGAGAATTAATTTGTTGAAAAAGTGAATCACTATATGATGATGATGAATGCATTCCTATGTTAGTTATGATGTTATTGATGGTGGATACATTGATTATATGATCTTCTATGCACATGTTTTGGATTTTTCTAATACGTTTTAAGGCAAATGAATGCAATCTATTATGCACAAAATATCTGAGTAATGCATGTGTTAATTAGAAAGAAGTTAGTTTGGATAGATGCACTCTGAGATTGATCAAATAGAATGGAATGATAGAAAGGATTTTCTCTCTTTTTTTTTTTTTGTATTTTTTGATAGATATGATTTGATAGAAAGGACGAGTGTCCCAAGTTTCTGCCCTTGTTTCCAATATTTATCATCATTGCATCTTTTTTTTTTTTTTTGTATTTTTTGAAATTCTGAAGAGCGTCGAATGATCCAGATCACATACCACCTGGATACCGCCACAACCTCTTGATAGCAGAAGGAGTAGAGAGATTGAATAGAAAGAGAACCTAGTGCACCCAAATATTGACCATCTGGGTTCAACTATATTCCCTGTTTGAAAAGAAAGAGAGCCAAAAACACCCAGATATTGACCATCTAGATATCTCTTGTCCTCTGAATTAATCTAAAAAAAAGAAACCAAGATAGAACTCCTATGCACCCAGAGTCCATCTGGATAACACTGTGAGCTCTTAATTTCTGAAAGGGAAAGCCAAGAAAACAAGATAGAACTCCTCCACCCCTAGAGTCCATTTGGATAGCATCGTGAGCTCTTGTTTGCAACATAAAGGGAAAGACCATAGAAACCAAGATAGAACTCCAAAGCAACTCAGAGTCCATCTAAATAGTGCTGCGAGCTCTTGATTCTATAAACCAAACAAGCAAAAATAAAAGAGAAGGAATGTCCAATTCTTTCCCAAGGTTAAGCTCAGATCGTGGAACTACGCGACTGCCAGATAAGTGACAACGCCTACCGCATTTATCCTAAATCATCATGGCCCTAAAATCAAATTGAACATTCAATAGAAAACAATCAAAGAAAATAAATCATGATCTATCATAGCTACTCTCCTCACATGGTGGATCCTAGAGTAGCATAAGAACATAACCGCGAAATATAGACTGACATCTAACTGACTTGACTGACCTAGTCAACATTTTTGGATGGTTCCTTGTAGTTGGATTATCTTGATTGGCTTGATTGCTTGAGTGTGTCTTGTTTTAGTAATAGATAACTCATATAAGACTGACTTGTCTGGTTTGAGCATACCCATCACTGTGTAAGATGATTGATGTGATTGATTGATTGATTGATTTGATCATGTTGGCAGCTGATTAAGTTGTGTCAGATGGGCCCAATGATGGTTTGCAAAGCTCATGATTGTGACAATTGATAGATTGATTTGATCATTTTTCAGCTGATCAAGCTGGTCAGATGGGCCTAATGCTGGTTCGCAAAGCTCATGATTGTGACAATTGATTGACTAGCTTGGTTGTTAGTTGCTTGTTGATTGATATGATAGATTGATAAAGCTATGTCAGATGAGCCCAATGCTGATTCACAAAGCTCATGATTGTGACATTGATTGACTAGGCGTGATTTCCCTTTGCTCTCTTGATAATCAAGTTGTTTTTATTGCTTGGGATTTTGCAATTTTTGAATGTTTTTGATGAAGATTGATTTTCTCAGGACATATTGATTTTTTTAAGGATTTTTTTGATGAGTTTTCCAATTTTTTTGGATTTTTTAGGATATTTAGAATTGCCCCTAGTCTGGTGGACCAGTATTAACCATGGGTAAGTGCTTGGTGCTCAAAGGGGAGTGTGCTTCTGGATATAGCTTGGGTAGTTAGTCTTGCATTTGAAATGTGTTCAAGCTTTTGGATTTCATTGATGGTGAAGTTGGATTTGAACACTTGGCGCTTGTTTGCCAAGTTTTCACCAAGGTACCTACTCAATAGCGCATGTTTGCCAGGTTTTCACCGAGAGAGAAATTTTGTTTCTCTTTACTTTTTTTTGTCACCAAGGCGCCTGATTGCTAGGTTTTCACCAATGTAACTTTTTATATTTTTTAATTTTTTTGGTATTTTTTTGGATATGTAGATAGGTGCCTTAACCATAGAGACCTCAAGGGTAGAACCTCTTGAGGTGCATGTTGTTGATGTAGCTGGGGAGATGATCTCCTTTTGGTGTTGCCAGTATGAATTCCCCACTTTGGGTAGAGATGACAATGACAAGTGGTCCTAGCCAGTTAGGCTCAAACTTTCTGGGTTTGACTCTTCCTGCTTGCTTCTTTTGATTTTCCATGAGGACAAGGTCTCCTACCTCAAATTTTCATGGCTTCACCTTCTTGTGATAGTTCCTTCTAAGGAAATTTTGATAGCCTTGTAAGTGGTTGAATACATGCTATCTTCTTTCATCTAGTAACTCCAGTTCACTGAGCCTTGCTACTCTGTAGTCTTTGTCTGAAACCAGGTTCTTCAATGATATACTTAGGGATGAGATTTCCACTTTGAGGGGTAGTACTGCCTCTGATCCATAGAATAGGGAGAAAGGAGTGGCTCTTGTAGGTGTTCTCACACTAATTTTGTATGCCCATAATGTGGGACTAAGTTGTAAATGCTAGTCTCACCCTGATTCATTCACTGTTTTCTTCAAGATTTTCAAGATTTTTTTTTTTTAGCTTCGGCTTGGCCATTCCCTTGAGGATAATAAAATGAGAAGAACCATTATTTGATATGGAACTATTCGCATAGCTCTTCAACATCTTTGTTCTGGAAAGTTGTACCATGATATGTCAGGATAGTTTGAGGGATCCCGTATCGACAGATAATGTGGTTAAGTATGAACATTGCTATTTGCTTTCTAGTAATGGAAGTGAGAGGAATTATTTCCACCCACTTGGTGAAGTACTCTTTTGCTGCTATGATGTATTTGTGTCCATTCACTGAAGAAGGTGTAATTTTTCCCACTAGGTCAAATCCCCACATTGAAAATGGTAATGGTGATGTGATAGGATTTAGTTCCTAGGTTGGTGCATGGATGAGGTCTCCATGAATCTGACACTGTCTACACCTTTGTACATGTTTGTGTGCATCTATCTCTATTGTGGGTCAATAGTATCCCATGTGGATGATATTCTTAGCTAAGCTGTTTCCACCTTTGTGGGTTCCACAAATTCCTTCATGTACCTCATACAAAGCTTTATGGGATTCCATGGAAGTGAGACATCATAGTAGCGTTCCATCTAGACTTTGTCTGTATAAAGTAGTTGAGAGGATGGTATACCTAGAGGCTTGGAAGATGAGGGATTTTCTCTGGTTCCTAGACAAGTCAGCAGGTAAGACACTATTTTGGAGATAGTTATAGACATCTTGGTACCACGGGGATTCAGGACCAACAAGGATGCATGCTAATTCTGTGATGGATGCCTCGTGTGATGGCACCAAAATTTTCTCTACTAGAAACTAGAATCTTATTTCATTTCCTGGCATATCAATCAGTGACGCTATGGTAGCCATCACATCTGCAACTTTGTTCTGTGCTCATGGGACTTGCTCGAGGAATGTTTAATGGAACTTGGTGCGTAGTCTTTCCATATATGCTCTCTATGGTATGAGTTTCTCATCTTTGGTCGTATAATCATTTTTGACTTGACTAATGATCAACTGTGAGTCTCCAAAGACCTTTAGGTTCTTGATTCTCCATTGAATTGCTATCTTTAAACCGATGACTAGTGCTTCATATTCTGCTATGTTGTTAGTGCATGGGAAGTTGAGTCTGAAAGACATTGGAATTGTATCATGATCTGAAGTGATAAGCACTATTCTTTCCCCTGCACCATGGTTTGTGCACGACCCATCAAAATATAGTTTCCATACCTCAATCGCTAGTTGTAGTATCATGATAGATTTGTCAGGAAAGTTAGAAATAATAGGTTGATGGTCCTGAATGGGTGCCTCTGCTAGTTGATATGCGATCACTTGTCCTTTGATGGCCTTTTTGTCTACGTACTCAATGTAAAACTCACTCAAGATCATTACCCATTTGGCCATTCATTTGGTGAGCACTTCTTTGCTTAGGAGGTACTTTAAAGGATCAATATGTCTGATCAACCTATTTTGGTGACTCAACATAAAATGTCTTAGCTTCTGGGAAGAGAAAACAACTGCAAGGAATGTCTTCTCAATTAGCATATAGTTTAGCACATATCCAACCAATGTTCTACTTAGATAGTAGATGGCCCTCTCTTTACCTACATCATCATGTTGTGCCAAGAGTACACCTAACGCTGATTCCATCGCTGAGATATATAGAAGCAATGGTCTACCTTGGACTGGTGGTACCAATATAGGAGACTTGTGAAGCTAGTCCTTGAATGTTTGAAATGCCTATTCGCATTGCTCTGTCCATATGAATTTGATGTCTTTGTGAAATAGATGTTGGAATGGGTGGCACTTGTTTGCTAGCTGAGCTATGAAGCACCTGATTGATTGGAACCTTCCTTGTAACCCTCTTAGTTGTCTCAGGTTTGATGGTGGAGGCATGTCCAATATTGCTTTGAATTTTGCTGGGTCTACTTCGGTTCCTCTATGTGACACTATGAATCCCAGTAGCTTTCTTGTTGCGACACTGAATGCACATTTCTTTGGGTTTATATGGACCTTAAATTCCTGTATTATTCAAAGATTGGTCCCAATACTTGTAGATGATCCTTGCGAAGTATTGACTTGGCTAGTATGTCATCCACATAATCTTCCATTATTTTGTGGATGAGATCATGAAATATAGTTGTCATAGCCCTTTGATATGTCGCTCTGGCATTCTTTAGACCAAACAGAATGACATTCCAACAATATGTCCCCCAAGGACATGTGAAAGCTATTTTGTGTTGGTCCTCTGGTGCGATCCTTATTTGATTATACCCTGAAAAGCCATCCATGAGTGATAACATTTGATGTCCAATAGTTAGATCTACTATCATATCAATGCTGGGTAAAGGAAAGTCATCTTTGGGACAAGCTATGTTGAGATCCCTGAAGTCTGTGCAAATCTATATCTGACCACTATGCTTTGTAACTGGTACCAAGTTAGATATCCAATCTGCGTATGGTATAGGTCTTATGAATTTAGCATCCAGGAGCTTTTTCAATTCTGCTTTGACTGGTAATGCAACATGGGGATGCATCTTTCTCAGCTTCTGTTTGACAGGTTTAGCATTTGGTAGAAATGGGAGATGGTGTAGTACTAGCTCTGGATCTAACCCTGGCATATTTGAGTAGGACCATGTGAAATTGATCATCCTTTCCTTCAAGAAAATGATGAACTGTTCTCTCTCGTCTGGGGTGAGTGATTTTGCAAAGTATATGTTCTTTGGGTTCTTGTCATCTCCCAAAGTGACTTCCTCTATTTCTTCTGCTAGTAATGCTAACTTCTCCTCTGTCAAGGGGAGGAGTTCCTTCTTTCCATCTTCTAGTGCTTCATTGAGGTTTTTGCTAAAAGATACGTCTTGTTTTAGCTTTTTATCATTCTTTTGTTCTTTTTTCTTTTGTGGACTGGAAAGAGGAGCTTCCTCCCCAAAATATGCCACTCTGTTGAGGTTAATGAAGAAGCCTACCTTGTGGTCTCCTGATGGAATGCCTTCCCTAATTCCCATGAAATGAGCTATAGCCTCTTCATTCTTGAAGACATCTAAATCAGGTGGTCCTTGTTGATCCCACTCTATGAGCTTAGGGTGTACAAGACAAATACTTTCATGGTTGTTTGACTGAAAGGGACTACAGATATGGTTTGTACAAAATTAGACTGTGATGTGGATGCACCACTTGAGGTCTAATAAGTGACGTGCTTGTCTACATAGGGTTGTTTGGTAATGGTTAGTTGGTCAAATAAGTCTTCTAGATTTATGATAGTGTCTGACCGAGGGGAATAATCTAGGATTGATGGTTTAGATTCATGAAGGGATCTCCACTCATACTCATAGGAGTCAATCTCAATAGAAAAATCATCAGATGTCTCACTTCCTTGGTTATCATCAATTGTTATGTGGAGGTCTATTTGGGTTTGTGTAGTTCCCTATTCAGCGAGCAACAACTGTGCTAATATGTTTCTTATCAAGACATGTTCTGTGTTGTGCCCCCGGTGCATCTTTTCTATTTGTTCCTAATTTAATTGAATGTCTTGGATCATAGGACTAGTTCTTAGTTGTCCATAGCCCAACCCTCTCATGTTTCTCTGGGTTGGCGGGAGAGACAATTCCATTATACCTTGTTGTCTTGCCCCCAGGTCAATTGTACCATTATATCCGAATCTTTGTAACATTGTATAACCATTACCATAGTTTGACAGGGGTAGGGGTGGTCGGATTATCTTTGGCGGGTCTTGGTATAACTAGGTACTAATTCTTTGTTCAAATGGATTTTCTTCCGCTATGTCTCCCCATCAGAAAAAGGTTGTGGGCGGACATCTGAATAGAACAGGCTACGAAGTTTCTTTTGTAATAATAGGTTGTTGCATACCATAAGTTCTTAGGCTCTAAGGCATGTGTGTGATGGTGAAAGCCTCTTCATATCTGTAATCACCACAATGCTTGTCAGTAATGGATATCTTTCCCACTTTCCGTGTGATATCTTTAAGATTGAAATATGAAGAGGAGGGAATACTTGCGTCTTGGTTAATGATGATCTTTCCAATTGTCTGTGTGACATCCTTGGGATTCAAATCTGAAGAGGATGGGATGCTTGCATCTTGGTTTGATGGTACCTAGTTATCAGTGCTGATTTGGACCGCATTACAATATTGGAAAGGATTGGGATCTCCCTCTATGATGATTTCCTCTCCCTGGTGTGGGAACTTGATGCATTGGTGGTATGTCAAAGGTATGACTTGCATTTCATGTATCTAGGGTCTCCCTAGTAGTATGTTGTATCCCAACTTAAGGTCTAGGATTTGGAAGGGAGTGTTTTTGACCATTGGACCAATACAGATAGGTAGAATGATAATACCTTTAGAGGACCTTTCCTCTTTATCATAAGCTCTGATATTTATCCTCCTTGCGATATCAATGCTTGATTCTAAATAGCCCAATTGCTCGATTAAATTTAGAGTACAAATGTTTAACCCAGCTCCACCATCAACAAGGACCCTATGGATAGCACTCTTGTGGACCTGGACAAGTAAGTGTAAAGGATCATTATGAAGGGGTTTATGTGGCGACACATCATGGTCTGTGAATGTTGTATGTTTGTTAGTAGCTATATGGTTGACCATCATTTGGAAGCTCTCAGGTGTTATGTCCCTTGGGACAACTGCATTCTAAAGGGCTTGGTCAAGTGCCAGTTTATGCTATGGAGATATGCGTAATAGGTCAAACATGGAGATCTGGGCAAGTGTGCACTTTAGTTGGTCCACTATGTTTGTTTGTGGATCTGAGTTTGCTATAGGATTGGCCGATATAGTAGACAAGGATGGTACTCCTTGCAAGATGACTCTAGCATGATGTGTTGTTATAGCACATTTGTTACCTTGGTATTTGATAGTGATCGTAGCCACATGGATATCTAAAGGATTGAGGCAATTGATAACATTATCACTGTTGGCATATGTATAGTTGACTTATTTTTCTGGTCCACCAGACCTGGAAGATTTTCCCTTGTTGTGATCACAAAAGGCATAATTGAAAATAGTGTGATCAGTTGTGCCTTTGGTTTGGGTATTTTTCACATCGAGGGTCCCTATGTCAATCAGGTCTTAGATAACATGTTTCAATCGGTAACAGTTTAATTTTTTATGTCCTTTTACCTGATGGAACTCATAGAAGTCCTTGTCATTATACCATCTTGGTTTTTTTTCCTCCTGTTCAAAGTCCCTGATTTCTTAGAGAGTGATAGTGTTTGATTCTATCAACTTGCGTAAAGATGATTCTATCGGCTCTCCAAATGGTGTGAAATCTCATTGCTGGAATTGAAACCGTGGTCTGCATTGATTTTGTTGTTGACTATTTGACACAGCGGCCACTTGTACAAGAGGAGGTTGGTTCTAGATATATGATTATTGAGTGGGCCCTGTGGGTTTTCTATTGTCCACAAGTGCACCTTGTAGTGACACCTTGGGTTGTGCATAGTTGACTATCTTTACATCAATGACACCATCGCTAGTGACATTTTTGTTTTTGTTCTACCACTTAGCTTTGTCCATTGCATTTTTGTTTGTATTCATTTGTGTTGGATTTGCAAGGATTCCTCATTTGACTAAGTTCTACTCACAACGAACTCCTTGTTCGATGAGTTGTGTGAAGTTCGGAGCTAACTGTAACTTTGTTGTGAATGACATGTCTGGAATTAGATTGTCAACAAACATGACTATCAAGTCTTGTTCGGGCACATCATATGTTATGCAGTTTTTTGTATTCCTCCATCTCTGTAGGAACTTCACAAAAGACTCTCCATCCTTCTGTTTGATATCACAAAGGTCCTTGATGCTGACCTTGTGCTCGATGTTATGATGGAAGTGAGTTATGAACTTTTCATCCAGTTCACCCCAAGACTGAATGCCATGAGGTAAATGCGAGAAACATTCCATTGCTGGTCTGGCCAAGCTTTGTGGAAACAGTCACATTAAATAGGTCTCATCATGGGTGACTTTGATGCAACTAGAAAAAAACTCCTGAATATGTTCAATAGGGTTGGTACTGCCCCTATATTTGTTGAATTTTGGTACCAAGAAGTGATTTGGGAATGGAGACATGTGGAGAGAATGGTCAAAGGGGTATGGGTATAAATCCTCTGCGGTGTAGGATTTAGTTTGCCCCTAATTTTTCATATCCATCATTTGGGTTTGAAGGGTTTTCATTTGTTGCATTAACATGTCCGTTTGATATTGAGGTTGGTGTGTGAGGGCGTTCCTCTATGTTGTAGTAGGTATGAGGCTGCACCTCTATGTCCCTTGAGTAGGAACATAGGATTTCATCCTGTGGACCTGATATTGATTTCCCACGAAGTGATTTGTAAATGGGGGCACATGGGTAGCCCATGGTGGGTTTTGATGTGTTTGTTGTTGTGATTGAAACTAGGGTTGATATTATTGCTGCTGAGGTTAGATTTGAGGCAACTAAAGTTGGGGTTGTTGTTGTGGAGGTTGGAATTGAGGCAACTAAAGCTGGGGTTGTTGTTGTGGGGGTTGGAAATGAGGCAACTGAAGGTGGAGTTGTTATTGCAGGGGTTGGATTTGAGGCAACTAAAGCTGGGGTTGTTGTTGCAGGGGTTGGATTTGAGGCAACTGAAGCTGGGGTTGCTATTGCAGGGGTTGGATTGATGTTAGAATGGGCAAAAATGTAGCCTTGGGTGGGCATTGACTGTAAGTCATTCCTACAGAGATGGATCCCTATGGGCATGAGGTGTTATCCCAAGACTAGGGTGAATTGACTGCAACAATGACATTGTTTCAGAATAGTTGGTGTTTGGTGGGATGGAAGGCATAGCATGAGAACTTGATTGTCCTGGCCATGAGACCAAAGGTGGAGGCACACTAGTGACCATGGGTGCACTTAGTTGTGAGCCTGTCATGCCTTGAGTGGAAGATGTGTTGGCCTGGGTCGGGTCATTCATTTGACTGGATATAGTCTATGTCAATGTGGGTAATACCAATGGTGGAAAGATTTGAGACACAACAGGTAGTATCTGAGGAGGTGGAGTAGTGTTTTGACTTGCGAGAGGGTTTTTGGGCCATATAGTCGATACAATGAATTCAGCGGGGAGTTTGACTCCCTTCTTTATTAGCATGGCTAAATAACATTCAGGTTTCCTCTCTATGACAGTGTTAACTACTTTCATGGAGTAAGCATCTTGCTCCACATCTTCAAGCTCTACTTTTGTGATATCTTGGAAAAAGGCTGCCCCATGGGGTTGTTTAATGAATAGAGAAGAACTGGTATTCATGAAAGGATTGTTCTCTTGCTCTATTTCCCAAGTGGGGAATCTATTGATAAATGACTCATCAGGTTGAGTTCTAACCTTAGACCTTGTGTAAGGCCCTCCATGAGGTGTTTGAGACATAGTGCAGTCTAGGTTTTGTAACTAAAATAAGTGATATAAAGAAAACAAGGAAGAAGATCCTTTCTGAGGAAGTCCAAGTTATGTTTTGGACAAGGGTAATTCTAAGGACAGATTTTGATATAGCTTGATCTCAAAGTGGTGATAAAAAGATAAGGTTTGCTGACCTTTGCCTTGGACAAAGTCACTTTGATAAAGATGATGATGTTTGATATGATGAGATCAAGGTATTTTGAGTCTAAGCTTTTGAACTAACAATGTTTTTGACAATAATCATGCTTTACAGAGAAGGGATAATCTTTAATGTTTAGAGATTCACACAATGTTCTTCGCATTTTCCCAGGATAGACACTAGTTTTGGACACCAAATGAAGAGTTCTTTCAAGGTTCTTAGGTCAAAATAGGAATAAAGTATCTCTGGTCAATTGTGGTTCAACTCCACTGATTGCAGTAAAGTAAATGGTCGATTGTGGCAAAATACCAGCAATTGTGAAATAACACAGATATAAAAAAAAGGACAGATTTTTAGATTTATGACCATACGGCTGTGGTTGATCAATCTTGTTTGTCATCTGTAAGAGATATTTGGGCTGTTTGATTCATGTCAGGTTCACCAAAATGTATGCCTCTTCTTTCGTGATTCATGGTTCCCAAGCTTTCCAAAGGCAGGGTTAGTTGCAAAGGGTTCACCAATGATATAAATCAAGTACATAATAAATACTAAAATGAATAACCTGAAACGTAATCAATAAAATGTACAAGCAAGAGAAAGGAAAAAAATAAATGCAAACTCCACGATGCTTGAAGCTTCTATTGTTTCTCTCTACTCCTTCTAAAACACTGTTCTTGATGCTCAGTATTGGCGGGGCAGCATCTATGACTTGAGAAGTGTCGAGAATTCGCTAATTGAAATGGGTGTGTGATCGCAAGATGGCTTGAATGCTAGAACAAAACTGACATAGTAATGGCGCACGAGAGCTTGTAATCCTAGATCCTTCAAATAGTTATGAAGGGTTTATTATATAGGAATTGCAGATGAAATGAACGGTTGAGATCAATCCTAGAGATAGGGAGATGAATGGTTGAGATTAAAGGGAACTAGAGAAGCCATTAGTGAACTCCACCTCTTCCTTTGGTAAAGAAGAGATAAAGCTTGGTTGACTGAAGAGCTAATTGCGAGTTACCTTTTTGAACTGAAGAGGTGGGTGAGGTTACCCATGTGGACTGGAGAGATGGGTGGAGTAACCCATGTGAGCTAATTGGAGTTATCTTTTTGAAGATAAATGAATATTTAATTCATTTATCTAATTAATGTTTTCAACATGTGAGATAATTGAATTTTCTTTGATTAAGAATTGCTTTATTGAAAGAAATTAAATTAATTTAATTGGAAGAATTTAATTAGTAAGTTTAAATATTTGAATTTAAACTATAGAAAATTGAATTTAATTAATTAATTAATGGTAATTAATCAATTAAGGTTAATTAATTAAATAAAATTAATTATTTAATTAATTTTGGGAATTTGATTAGATGATTTGGGGAAAGAATTTAGAGGAAAATAGATGATTAATTAATGATTAAAAAACCATTAATTAATAGATGAAAATTAGTGTTTTTAATGTAAAGTCGCAAGCCTGTCCATTTTCGGGTGTCTACAGTAATATATGCACTTAACAATTTTTTTTGAACACAAGTAAATATAATGTTGAAAAATGTATCCAATTGCATAAAAAAACACAACATGAATTCAAAGTGAACATCACAAACATCATAAGTTCATACACAAGCGAAAGTATTTAATAAGAACTTCCAAAGGTTCCCAAGTGATCTATTTCAAAGGCATGAACAAAATAGAAATGCTCAAGCCATCACATGAAAGTTCAGAATATGTCCAGGAACCCTATGGGTTAAGACCATACCATCGTCAATGGTCACTCAACAAGGAGGAAAACACATCCCTATAGCTATATAATGCAATAAGCTGACAACTTACAAGAAAAGGGAAAGATATCACCAATAGAAATGAATTCAATCTATTTTGATTGAAATGGCCTATACTCAATAAATTGTATCCAAAAAAAATTTTACTTTTTTGATTTTACTTTGGTAAGTTCTCTCTATTTTATAGGCGACACAAAAAGTTGCATAGGTGATGTAAAAAGTTGCATAGGCGCTGCAAAAAGTTGCATAGGTGCCATTTCGGATCATCCAGATAGAAGGACCTTTCAGAGGCCATAATGTTTGCATCTGACGTCTAATTGAATCCATTCAAAATGTGTTAGGAAGATCTTGATGATATCTATGATAAAATGAGCCTAGAAGTAACCTATGACATCATATTTATTTTTCACCATCCACTTGAATCAAGTACAATCCAAATACATGTAACTATTGATGCCTAAAACATGTAACAAATGGGGTAACTCAGTCTGATAATTGGGTAGGATTTCTGACACCAACACAAAGAATAAAATATAGGATTTCTCCATACTGAGGAGTACTAGATTGATGCACATCGAGGCATTACCCACTTTATTGCAATCAATAGCATAAACAAAAGGCTAGTCTAAGAATGAAATGCATACATATGCATATAAAAATCAATGCATATACATCAAGAGCCTTGTCTGAACACAGTAACTAAAAGAGTAAAATACATACATCTCAAGTCTAGTGAAACTTCCCTCAATGCTCAAATACTCTATATCTAGAGGAAGCTCACCACCTAGACACTGGTCCCAAAAAATGGTATAATAGTGCAATTGTTAGTCTTATAAGGCACTAAGAGGGGGGGGTGAATCAGTGCAACCACACATAAACTAAATATTTTCATAAAATTCCAAATAAACCAACATGAAAAGGTAAATATACATAGAGGAAAAGGAAAAAATGCATCCACAAATGTAACACAAGGACACCAATATTTTTTGTTGGATACCCTTATTAGAGGGGAACACCATGGTGGGAATTAGTACCCATAAATAACACCATTGTGGCAATACAATCTGCTGTGTTAGGAGAATTACATCACCATATTAAGGGTATACACGGTTAAAGGTTATTACAAAATTCCTGTTAAGAACTACTAAGTTAAGATATTTAAAACTCCTTTTGAGAGTCACCTTGTTAAAGGATTTAGTCTTTAGTCCTGTTAGGATCTTGCATACCCTATTAGGAGCAACCATCTTAAAAGATTTTGATCACAAGATTGGTAGAACTTGCCTTGAGTAGAAAATAAAAATATGACCTGATGATGACACCTTCTTCCTGACAGATCCTCTTTTGTACTTCTCACTATGTTGTTCTGATTTCCCTAATACCTATAACACACTTTTGCACTTCTCCTTCAATGATCATAATCACCACACCACAAACTAACTCCATAACTTAACATTTTACATCCTTTTATATACTTCTTCAAGTTTATCACAAAACCTAAAATGTTTTACAAGAGTCGGCCTTAAATTCACTTAAAATAATATGAGCGAGCACACCAATGTACTAATTTTAAATCCTCAATGTCGGCCCTAAATACTTCAAAACTCAAATTGATCGGTCTTTGACTTTGACTTCATCGCTGAATTGATTTATCCAAGTGTACTCAAACATTCACTGTTCTTGCTAATATCACTGGTGTTTGCCTCAAATATTTGCCTACACATTGAATTTTCTAAAGCGATCATAGATGTAGGTAAACATGATTCTGTAGATACTTCCTAACCAATCGCACCATTTGAATCGTCAAGATTATCACCGCTCATCAAATTTACTAATACTATTTGTATTATCACCAATACAAAGAACACTTAGAAAAATCGTTATGCAACCAAATTCATCACTGGTATATCAGATTTGACTTGTGAAATAGAGTTGTTTCCAGAAATGACAACACTACAACATCCACTCCAAGATATACAACATCCACTCCTTTTTTCAAGAAATATTTTTTTAAAAACAAATTGGGGTAGAAAATGATGAACTTTTTAGTGGTGGTGTTATTTTCTAATTTTGGTGCACAATATTTCATAAATTATAGTTTGTCATGACTGTACCTATCCAGTCATGATTTCTACAACTTCTAGGGCTCCGTTCAACCTCATACTATATTTTCAGGTGCCATTTTTTGAAAGTGCATAATTTTTTGTCTAATTATTATTTATACTATCAGTTTGTAGCCATTGTGAGTGGACATATCACTTTCAACATTTTGTCTATTTTGGCCTATTTTGGAACTTTTATTTGGTTGGATCTTTGAGGGATCTCATGCATTGTTGATTAATGTTTACTATAGCCTAATTTTGGTAGTTTTAATAATTGAAATAAGAATTCCACTTTTCCTTATTTTTTCAAAGTGTATTGTGGGGGTTTTCATTTGTTAATCTCAATTTGTGATGCGAGGAGTGTATCATTGATGTAATCATGGGTTATATGTAATGCCCCATCAGGGAACCATTGGAACCAAAGGGTAAAACATGCACTTCACAAATAATTTTTTTCATAATAATTAAACATAACATAAATATTATGTAAACAAGTGCATCACATAAACAATAAATTACATCTAGATGAATTCATGAACAACACATGTTCATGTACCAACGGAAGTCTTTACAATCACTTCCAAAGGTTACCAAGCACTAAGACATAAGCATGAACAAAGTACGCATGTTAAAGAAACCACATGAGAGTTTGAATCACATCCATGAACCCCAATATGGGCCAAGAACGGGCCATCGTCAATGGTCACTCATTGAGGAGATGAACACATCCTCATCGCCATACAAAGAAATACAATAACAACTTGCAAGGAGAGGGAAAAATGTCACCAATAAAAATGAATCTGAACTATTTTGATTGAAATGACCTCTAATTGAAAAAGGGTATCTAGAACAATAATTAGGTTTTCCAAAAGCTGTATGGAAGTAGCCACTATCCTAGATGCGATAGAACAGAGACAAAATAAGACACTTCCCTAATACAACTAAAGGCAAACCAAAAATGACACTTCATCCCATAAACTACTAATGAAAGACCAAAAATGAGACAAAATAAGACACTTCCCTAATACAACTAAAGGCAAACCAAAAATGACACTTCATCCCATAAACTACTAATGAAAGACCAAAAATGACACTTCATCTAAAAAATAACTAAAGAAAGACAAAAGAATAGCACTTAATGCCAAAAATGACTAAATAAAGACCAAAAATGACACTTTGTAGACTAAATATGAAATTTAGCAATCTGACCTTCCAGAGGCCATAATTTTTGCACCTGGTGTCTGATTAACTCTGTTCAAAATGCATCGGAAAGCTCTTGACAAGCCCTATAATAAAATGGACCTAAAACCAACTTATGTCATTACCATTTTTTTCATCATCCACTTGAATCAAGTATAATCAATCTAATTATAGGTTTCCTTGATTCCTAATGCATGCAAGAGAATAGGTAACTTAGTCTGACAACATGGTAGACTTACGAACACCAATGTACAACGTGAAATGAAAGATTGCTCCACACTAGGCAGTACCACATACATGTAAATCAAGGCATTAATCTGTCGATTGTAAATCAATAACATAATCATAAACTAATCTAAGAATCAAATGCACACATGAGCATATAAACACCAAGAGAATATATAAATGAATCTACTCTAAGTAAAATATTTGAAAGAGCATAATGTACCTACATCATGAGCCAAGTGAAGCGTATCTTGGAGTACTCAAGGATCAAATTTTTTGAATATAGAGGAATCCCACCACCTGTACACACGTCCCTAGAAGTGGTATAGTAATGCAACCCCACCCTACTATGTGGAACCCTTAGGCCCACCCCATTGTGATTGCAGAGATAGTAACCCAAGTAGAAACATAAGGCATACACGCAAGCAAGGAGTGTGTTAGCACTGTTAAAATATTGAGGAAAATATGGTCTAAATAATGAAGACCCTGCTAAATATTACTATCTCTTTGGGTCCTAATTTCCAATTTCTAGCCGTTGGTGGAAAAAACCTAAGTTTCTGGCTCATGTCATATTTTGAAGACCTAAAATCCTTTTAGCCCATGTGTCTTTTTGTTTCATGTCCGAGCAGGGCTGTCCCTTTTAATTTTTCCTAAGTCTTGACAGGGGATGAATTAATTTTGTTTTATTTCCCTAGGTCCTAGGCCCCAATATACTTTATGTCTTTTCCATTTCCCGTGCATGTCTTTCTTAATCTAACAGCTTGCATAAATCCTTATCGTGAAAATGCAATTGGATCAAGTTTTAAGCCATCTCGTCTATTTTCCACCTATCCTGGTTAGTTTTGGGTCAATGCTAATGGATTAAGTAAAGCCTAAACACTTTTTTGTTGATCCAAAGATCAATGCAAAGGCTCAGAGGCAAAGTTTCTTGAGATCTAATGCTTAATGCATTGCACTAGCTGACATGTGGCAGATGGCAGGACCGGGTCTATGAAAAGGTAAAGGGTTAAAGACATTTCAACTTTATGAAGATCTACAGTGGGCACTTTTCCTTAATCACAAGATGCAATTGATTTACCCTTTGAGGCATCACGTTGTGTTGACATGTAGAAAGTTATCAGGTCTTAGGCCCGCCTGCAGTTGGTTATTGAGTGGTCAAGTCTCAAAAGATCTTGTGGTTAGTGTGAAGCCTCAAAGATAAGATGCATGATAGATACTAATTAAGGAATTGCGCCTTGTGCCATGTGTACAAGGTGGGTCCAGCTCAACGTTGAGGAAAGGTAATGAGTGATCACATTAGATTTCATCCCAGGGATGGAATTTTTCCTTGAAGTATAGATGATTGTGATATAATGATAAAGGTATTGTGCATGCATCAATTGTGCATGCTTGACGCGTGTCTATCCTGGTCAGCGCAGGTCAGAAGGCAACATTGATTTCTCAGGTCCATTAGTAATACAACATGTGGAGGGCAGTCAGACCAAGTTTTCTAGATTATAACTAAGTTAAGGCACAATTTAGTTGATTATGATTGGATGGCTGACACATTACCCTAATCTGAAGATGATCAAAGATTAGTCTTTGATGCATTGCACCTAGATGAAAGTTATCCTCCTATGATCATGGGGCCGAAGAAAGGGTAGGTTAAAATAAAATCTTATGTGAATGAATCCGATGGATGGTGCAAATCCTAAAAGAGAAGATGATAGATAGATAATGTTTAAGCCATTATGCCTGTGCAACACTTGGCAGGATCTGATCTAAGTGCCCGGGTAATTAAAGGAAGATCAATGGATCACTTTTAAAGTTGATAAAGGTTTGAATCTTAGTCATCGATGCTTTGTTCCGTGCCATGTATATCCATTGCAAATAAGATATTTAAATTTTAAATTTGTTTCTCAGGGTTTTTTTGACTATGGTGTTGCTTTTTGTGTTGCAGAGGCATTAATGTGTGCAATCTGATCTTTTGGATCAATTTATTGAGGCCTTAGGGTGCCGAATTGACCAACTTGCTATTTTTTTGGAGCTTCATTAATGTTTCTTGGTGGCACTCGAGGGTTTGGTCTGATTCGGTAGTTTTTAATATTTTATTAGCTCTCTATCTAATTTGGCTTAATGGTGGCATGTTTCTTGAGTCATGGTGGTTGTGTTTTAGGGTTTCCTTGTGCCCTAAAGTGGTCTAGACTCATGGTTTCCTTGGGTGTATATCTAGGGTTCTTTGTATTATTATAAAGGATGGGAATTTTATGCCACGATAAGGCTTGTAAGCTCTGAATGTTAAACTAAGACTATCAGTGGTCTTTTGGCTTTGATTTTTCATGCTTAGATGTTTTATCAATGAGATTTGTCTGTATTTCCTTGTATTTTGTGAATTCATATTGAATTTTAATGTCTTCATTTTGGTTTCTTGTACTCATTTGGGTTACTTGTTAAGGAATTTCAATCCATCACTCTGTAAGGCAGAGGGTCTAATTTCTTTAGGGTTTCTTTCAGAGAGAATTAAACATCCTTAAAAAATTTCAATGAGTAAATAATTGAAGTTAATCGGATAATTACTTCTGCTTCTAGAAAGTGTAAATTGAGTATGTAAGGCATAGTCAAGTTCAGCGATCATTTGCAGGATTTATATTTGATGTATGTTGTTTTTAAGAGTCTTTGCATTTAAAGTGACTCCATACCCACTGGATAGGGTACTGGTATGATATGCTAGATTTGTGGTTCTCATCCAATTTTATAAAAATACTATTACCATTTACTTGTTTTATACTACATCCACCATTCCTACCTACTTATGAGGTTATTATAGTTTGAGGGTAGAAGATAGGTAGTGCCCACTTGAGTCTATGGATCTCAAAGTGTAGAAGGTTTTAGGACCTTTTTGAATGTTACTTCTTCTCCTTGTTGAATTAGTGCATTGGTTTATAGAGGAACATACTTGAGTCGCAGGTATACAAAGGTCAGCAAGAAAAAGAACTAACAAAAATGGCAACTCTACTGGGGAGACTTAGCACAAAGGAATTTTGAAGGCTTATCAAATCAAAGTGGAAATTAACCCATCTTTTGGGGACTAAGAGATAAGTTATTTTCTTAAGTTTTCTTTAAATATTTGCAAAAATAGAGGTGAAGTCTCAATTATTTTAAAATCCCAAGTTTTATTGGGTGGCGACTCCAAATTTGGTTGATTAGTGTTTCAGATAAAAATTATAGTTTTTGTGTTAGATCTTGTTGGTCAATATATAAGAAAATATGAAAAATACCAGAGCATAGATGAAAGATCATCCTGAAGCTGAATTGGAGAGTGTGATTCCTAAGCCTACAAAAATAAATTGGTCTAAGAGAAATGAGTCCACAAGTGGAAGTTCTTGGAAGCCTAAGGCTTCAAGTGTTAGTCATCCTTTGGATGTTATCCCAGAGAGAAGTAATACTCCTTCTCCTGGTACTGAATAAGATGATTTAGGCTTCTTTGACAACATATTTGATACTCCTGTCCAAGAAGACATGTCTCAAAAAAAGGTTGTAACTTAGGTTCAGTATAGAAGAGCAAATGAAAGGAAGAACAATAGAGATTTCAGACCTAGAGATGTTTCAAACATAGAGGCCTCTTCCCAAAATACAAGAAATAACCCATTTGTACAAGATTATCCTTATGTGGAAGCAATAAATCAAAGGGAAGTAGATCTTATAAATTTGGAGGATTCTCCACATTCTGATATTAATTTACCTAATCCTGATTTAATTTTTGTTAATAATGATGCCTTGAGAAGAGAGATTCAACACTAGATGATTCTAAGGCAAATAATGGAAAAGGAAAAGGAGAATGAAATCATGACAGCTGTGATTGAGAATGAAAACTTATAAAGACAACTGACTCAACTTAAGTTGATGAATCAAGGTTTAGATCAAAGCTATAAGGGTCTAAATAAGGAGATCTTTGGTGATATGGATGCCAAGAAGAAGGAGTGTAAAGAGAGGGAGAGATATTAAAATGAAGTCAGATGGAGCAAGAGCCTATGATTAGACAAATTATTGATTGGGAAAATGAAATACCTTCAAGGCCTCAATCTCCTATACAAGATCCTCCTTCACAAAGTGCAAGTAACCCTAAATTAGATAAAGGTAAATAGAAGGCTACTAGTGTACACATTGGTGGCCCAAACCTACAGTGCAGGTATTTTAGGGTATGTCTGTACTGGACATAGAGCTAGAAAGAACTATAAAAGTAAAGGATGATATTGATAAACAATTGGAAAATGATGAATTAGATTTTATTGCTGTAGAAATGAGGAAGAAAATTGTTTTCATTCAGTCTAATACAAATCTAAAGGCAGTTAATACTACTACTAATACTCAGGGTAGTAGTGGATTAGTTCCTAAGGTGCAAGAAACAAATAATAATACTAATACCATGGGATCTAGTTCACTTCAGGATATTGTGAATCAGGGTCAGGGTCTTGGTACAAGTGGCCAAAATTAGGGAGCTGGTTTTTAGAGAAAACCAATCCATTTGGAGACATATAAACAATTATTTTTTGATGGTATTCTAGGCCATCCAAATATCATTCCAAATGAAATAAGGGACAAAGTCCCTAAATTTAGTGGAAATAATGTAATAACTAGTGAGGAGCACCTAAGGGATTTCTCTGACAAGATGAATGAATATGAAATAATGCATGAGTATATTTTTATGAAGTTATTGGTACCGTGGCCTTGTTTCTAGAAGCATTAGTTCATGGGATGAATTTACATAATGATTTAAGGAACAATATGGTGATTAAGTGAATTCTGGTTATATGTTGAATGAGTTCAATAACATCAAAATGTTTCAAAATGAAGTTGTATCTAAATTCAATAGAAGATTCCAAAAGGTCATGCATAAACTATTCCAAGTGCCAAGGTTAGATGAAAATGTATGTCTTACCACATATTGAAATGCATTGGATAGTGAGATTGCCTATCTTGTAAGGGATAAGAATCCTTGTACATTTAGGGATTCTTTCAAGATGGCAGTAAACATTGAAAGTAATAGAAGGGCATCAGGTAAACTTGGGAAAAGAGATGATGGTAGGTTATGGAAAGACCCTAAGGGTCAATTTTTAATAGCTTTCTCAAGGAAGAAAACATAAATGACAAAGTTGATAAACTAGTCATTGCAATAAAGGACCTAACTACTAAGGTGGATAAAAATGAGAGAGGCTTTCATAATAATAGACAACAAAATTAGAGGTATGAGAAGCCATACAGATTGCAGGACATACCCTATAAAACAAATTGGAAGGATGGTAAACCTCTGTCAGAGGGACCAATTAATGTAAACAATAGGGGTACTCCTAATCCTTTGAAAATAAATAATTTATACAATGTAGAGAATACCTCTTGGTGTGTACCCTGCAATATGCCACATTCTCCTCTAGAATGTGTTGTTGCACAAGCTTTGGTGGGGACTACTGAAGATGAGGATGACCAAGAGGAGGAAGTACCTAAAGTCAATATGTTCATGACACATGCTGAAGAAGAAGGTGATGAACCATATGATGTCATGCATCATACTATAAATGTTTCTAATGAAAAGGATGAACATAAACAAATAAGAAGACCCAGTGATGAAGAGGTAAGATCTCTCACTATTGCTGCAATTTATCAAGCTAGGAGTGCTTATAATTTAATAAATAGAAAGGTGGATAGGGATCAAGGAAAGAATGGAACATTGTTTATAAAGGAAAGTTATACTGAACCCCCAATCCAAAACAAGGATAATGGTTAGGTGAAAAGAAAGGATACCCCCTTTGTTGATTAAGGAATAGAGAAATCCAAACAAAGAAAAGGTAAGGTTTCTAGTAGGGATGCTTTGAGTTTTCCTTCTTTTGACATGAAACATACACTTTCTTAGATGAAGGTGTCAGTACCTTTGGTTGAGATGTTGAAGATGAAGGAGCATAGAGAGGCTACTTTCTGTTTGATCAAAGATGTAATTGAAGATATTATTCCTACCACAAAGACTATCAAGAAAAAAGGAGGTGATGAGGAGCAGGAGACTCCTAAAATATATTTAGGGAATATTATTACTCAGGAGCCCTCTCAAGTTGATCCTTTTTATATCACATTGCTGGTGAATGACCAATTGATAATAAATTTTATTATAGATTCTGGTGCAACAAAAAATGTGATGCCTTATGGTGTTATGAAGGAATTGGGTTTAAAAGTTGACATATCTTTTGGAAGATGTTTTTCTATGGACAATAGAGAGGTACCTCTGGTAGGAAACTTAAAAGGAATTGAAGTGAAGATTGTTATTTTTTCCTTAGGCTGCTTTCAAGAGGGATGTGGTTGTGGTTGATACACCACCACATTATGGTATTTTACTATCTAGACAATGGGAAAAAATAGTTGGAGGACATTTGCAATTGGACCTATCATATGCTACTATCCCTAAAAATGGGAGTGATGTTAAATTATATAGGGAGCCATAAGCTCCAATGATAATTGAAAAGAGGGATCCTAAGGGTCTCAATTGTTTTGTTGATATTGATATGGAAAGTTTTAGGATTGAGCAAGATGGATCCAAAGTTGAAAATCAAGACCCAATTGTGAAGGAGTCACAATCACACCAAAATGAGACATGGAAGATGTAATTTGATGGTGCATGCTCTAAGGAAGGATCAGGAGCTGGTATTGTTTTTATAACTCCATCAGGTACTACATTTAAATATTCCTTCCTCTTAGCTTTTTGATGCACAAATAATGCTAAAGAATATGAGGCATTGTTATTGGGATTAGAGGTTGCCATAAAGCATGGCATAAAATTGTTAAGAGTATTTGGGGACTTTGAATTAGCTGTCTCCCAAATTAGATACCCATATGCTACTAAAAATGATAGATTAAAGTTGTACAAGCATGCAATATGTGATAAAATTGAGTTTTTTGATGCTTTCCAAATATAATGGATAGAGAGATCGAAGAACATTATGGCTGATTTCTTAGAAATTATAGCCATAAAAAATAATGATATAACTTTAGTTGGGATCTCTACTATTCAACCAAGATTAGGCCTGCAATTCCTAATAATGTATATAGTTGGAAGATTTTTGAGGATGACAAGGATATTATCCAATTCATTCAATGTTTGGATGATTATGAGGGCCAAAACATTGATTGCAATGCTTTAGTTGAAACCATAGATAACAAGAAAACTATTTCTAGGATTGAAGTTGTTTAGTTGCCAACAAATGTTATACCTAAGGGTTTGGTTCAACTTGAGGGAATTGTTAGTGACAATGATGGTCACTTACTTAAGAGATATTATGTCAAAATGGATAATGTTGAAGACATAAATTGAGGGTCAGAGACTGTCCCTAAACTGGTATATATAGGGAAGATTTTAGCCCCTCACATCAGAGAAAATTTGACCATTTTATTAAAAATGTACAAGCATGTTTTTTCTTGGTCTTATGAGGATCTTAAAGCCTATAGAGATGATTTGTTTCAGCATGAGATTCCTCTAAATCCTGATGTGAAACCTTTTAGACAAAAGAAAAGACCCATCAATCCTTTGCTAGCATAAAAAATATAGGAAGAATCAATGAAACTCAGGGAAGCCCAAATAAAAAAACCAATCAGACATTCATCATGGATGTCAAATCTTATGCTAGTAAGGAAAAATAATGGAGATATCAAGCTTTGTGTTGAATTCAAAAGACTTAATGTGGCATCACTTAAAGATAATTATTCCTTTCCTAATATGGAGGCAATGCTACAAAGAGTTACAAGGTGTGACCTTCTATCCATGATGGATGAATTTTCTGGTTACAATCAGATTTTAGTCAAGGAGTCAGAGAAATTAAAGACTACTTTTACTACCCCTTGGGGAACTTATGTTTATGTTAGAATGCCTTTTGGTCTCATGAATGCAGGGGCCACTTTTCAAAGAGAAATAAATGTTTCTTTTAAGTAATTCATAAACATAATTATGGTTGTCTATCAGGATGATCTTACTGCATATTCAAAAAGGGTAGAGGACCATTGCATGCATTTAGAAAAGATATTTGGTAAGTCTTTGGAGTTTGGAGTTTATCTTAATCCAAAGAAGTACCATTTTGTTGTTTTAGAGGGGAAGTTGTTAGGACATATAGTGTCCAAAGAGGGAGTGAGAATAGATCTAGAGAGGATTGACGATATTAATATGTTGACTCCTCCCAATGACATCAAGGGTGTCCAATCTTTCTTGGGAAAAATAAATTTTGTAAGAAGGTTCATTGTCAATTTTGCAGAGATCATTAAACCTATTGCCAAGCTGCTAAAGAAAGATGTTAAATATGCTTTTAATCCAAAAGCTCAGCAAGATTTTGAGAGAATTAAATTGGCTATTCAGGAAGCACCATTATTAAAATTTCCTAATTATGAGTTTTCTTTTTCTATTTTCTCATTCAAGTCATTCCATACCATTGCTGGAGTATTGTTACAAAAGGACAAGGAGGGATCTGAGCATCTAATTGTATTTTAAAGCAAATCCTTGCAAGAAGCTAAGTTGAATTATGAAATCATGGAGGAGAAAGATAATGCCTTAGTTAAGGAAGTCAAGGCTTTTAGGCCTTATTTAGTATGTGATAAGTTGGTTGCCTATGTGCCTCATGCTTCTGTCAAGGATATTTTGTCTCAAAGTGAGGTCATTGGCAAGAGGTGCAGATGAATAAAAAAAATACAAGAATTTGATTTCGAGATCCAAATCACCAAATTAGTTAGAGGATTGGGACTAGAAAAGCTCATGATAGATTCAAGCATGGAGCTTACCCAAGTGAACAATGTGTAGACAAGTGAAATGCCAACTAGCATTGAGATGAAATTATGATATGCTTATATTATTTGTTTTTTGAATACTAATAAATATGTATATATTAAATAAGGGCTCTCAGACTTAAGATTCAAAAGTATGTATTAATTCAAGGAGACTTATATTGGAAAAATAGAAATGGAATTATTTTGTTTTGTCTTGATAGGGCTCAGTCTGAGAAGGTGTTAAAAGAAATACACAGTGGTGTTTGTGGAGGCCACTATTCAGAAAAGACAACTGCACATAAGATACTTAGAGTTGGTTATTATTAGCCGTGTTTGTTCAAGGATACTCTTTAGTTTGTGCAGAAGTGTGAGGATTGTCAAATATTTTCAAAGAAGCTAGTGTATTCAGGGGCCTTTCCTTTGAATCTAATCTCGGATGAAGTCCCTTTTGCCCAATGGGACATTGATTTCATTGGAAAATTTTCAAAGAAGTCTAGTGGGGGTCATAGTTTGATCCTTGTTGGCACAATTTATTTTTAAAAATGGGTTGAGGCTATACCAATGAAGAGGAAAACCAGCAATGTGGTCATTGATTTTCTAATAGATAATATCTTGACTAGGTTTGGTGTGCCTAGCAAGATAGCAATGGATAATTCTATGTGCTTTAGGTCTGAAGAATTCATAGAATTTTGTGATCAATATGGTATTGTGATTTCATATTCTTCACCATATCATCTATAGGTGAATGGGAAATAAAAATACAACAAGAAGAGAATCATGAAGATTATCAAAAGAACACTAGAAAAAAATAAGAAGTCTTGGAATTCAAAGCTTAATTTAGCTTTGTGGGATGATAGGGTAAGAATGAAAATAGATATAGGTGTATCTCCTTTTGAATTGGTTTATGGAACACAAGTTAGGTTGTCATTAAATAATTTTTTACCAGTCTATAATTTCATCCAAGATCAAGACTTGGAAGTGACTGAGCCAATGCAGAACAAAATGTTGTAGTTGGTAAAACTGGATGAGATAAAAAATGATGAACAATTGCAGATTCAAAAGATCCAACAAAAATCTAAGTATTTATATGATAAGAGAGCATGAGAAAGAAAATTTCATGTGAATGACATAGTTCTCCAATGGAATACAAAGTTGAGCAAGAAAAACAACTAACATAGTGACTAAAACACACCCCAAGAAAATGCATAATCTCATAGAAGGGAATAGTGTTCCTATGCAATACACATATTTAGAATACAATCATACATGGAGAACACTCAATATGCAATTCAATATCCAAATATGATAAAAATTGACATAATCACATTATAATTAGGGTACTACTTAGAGCTATAAGGTGGCACAAGGAGGGTAAGGACAACAAGGGACCAAGGCACTACCAACTATCCAAGCCTCCTCCCAAAAAAACTTGGAAGAAACAACACAAAAATGGAGAGAAGAAACAACATAACTTTACATTATTTTAACAAACTGATTACATGTCACGCTATAAGGCCTTCCCAATTTTAGCCATATACATTTAGATCTTTACAAAATAATCTTCATACCTGCCAGGTCACATACCTATGATTTGAATCTGCTAACTCTATCTTTTATTCCCCCCCCCAACATGATCCCCTAATCTAAGAACATAAAACCAAATATATTCAAGAGTCCACCAAATAGGTTGGCACTTAGATCCTAAAGGTCCAAGATAGGAATAAACAAAGACCTATATTTAGGTCTACACACATCCTAATAAGAGATCCCAATAATAATTACACTACAAAAATTAAATGCAGAAGTCAGCTAAAAGATCCAACATCAAAATACACAACTCGGTAAGAAATCCAACCAAGCATAGAGACCAGTGGGTGAAACCCCACCGATTAGCCAAAAAATACTAAGAGCCATCAGTACAGAAAGATAGAAAAAAATAACTAAGCCCAAGCAGAGAACATAATAGGTCTTCAACCGAGTGAGCAAAATTAGTTACCGAGCACTTTACCATGAAGACTCCAACAAGCTACTAAACCAAAGAAAACATATTTTTTGGTTGATCAGGATTGCCAAAGAACCCAAGATGCTCTTGCATCAGACACCTGGGGTTAAAATAAATGATTCTCCAAATCATGTGTTAGGTCTAACCTAAATTTTAATCCAACTTAGATTGAGAAATCCAAGACGAGTCCTCAACCGGTCTGTTCTTCTATTTTATCAGACACTCCATGTAATTCTTTCCTCTTTTACTTCTGCCAATTCTGCATTTCAAAATATGCTAAACTTCTTCCATCTGTTTCTTAGGACTATCTCTCGCTACTGCCTCTTCTTCATCAGGTTCATGATACTCATACAAATCTAAAATATTGATTATAGGTGATATATCCATATCATTAGGTAATTCTACTTCATATGCATTTCCACTGTCAAATCTTCTCAATATCTTGCAAGGACCAAATTTCTTCATTTTCAACTTACCATATGTTCCAACAGGAAATCTTCCTTTCTTCAAATGAACCATAACTGCATAACCAACTTCAAAATTCTTATGTCTTCTAGATCTATCTGCATTATCCTTGTATTTCTGATTACTTTTCTCCAACTTATGTTTTACATCTTCATGCAATGACTTCATAAACTCAGCAAATTTCTCTCCTTTATCACTTCTCTTCTCCAACAATATCTCTCAAGTCTGATATACCTCTCAGTTGTGTGCCCTGAACAATCTCAAAAGGTGTTTTCCAGTACTTCTATTCACTGAACTGTTATGTGCAAACTCTGCTTGTCCCAACCTCAAATCCCAATTACTCAGTGTGTCTCCAACTACGCATCTTAATAAGTTACTCAAAATTCAGTTTACAACCTCTTTTTTTCCATCAGTCTGTGGATGAAATGTAGAACTATATTTCAGCTTGGTGTCCAACTTCTTCCAAAGTTTTTTCCAACAATAGCTTACAAACTTACTATCTCGGTCAGAGATGATACACTTTGGTAATCCATGCAATCTGACAATCTCCTTAAAGAAAAGATATTGTATATGTATTGCATTTGATGTTTTCTTACATGGTATGAAATGTCTCATTTTAGAAAATCTATCTATAACAACAAATATGGAATCATTACCTCTTGTTGTCCTCAGTAAGGCAAGAAAAAAATCCATGCTGATATCACTCCAAGGTTTCCCAGGAACACAAATCGATATATACAATCCATTATTTTGACTTACTCTGTTTGCAACTTGATGAAATCCATAATTTTTCACAATTTTTTGAACATCTTTATACAAATGAGGCCAAAAATACCTTTCCTTAAGAAAACTCAATGTCTTATAAATTCTAAAATGTCCACCCAAACCACTACTATGTTTTTCCTTGATCAAATTAATTCTCATTGATCCTCTTAGTATACACAACTGAATACCTTTGAATAATATATCTTCTTGAATGGAATAGTCTTCATACTTACTCGATTGATTTGGAATAGGTGCTCTTCACACTCTCCACTTCTCAGAAAAATTAGGGTCATTTTCATACTAATTCTTCATATCATCAAAACCAAGAACCTCAATTCTCATTTCAGTCAACAAAGATCTCCTTCTACTCAATGCATCAGCAACTCGGTTAGAAACTCCACTCTTATGCTTTATCACAAATGCAAAACTCTACAAATACTCTACGCATTTCATATGTCTCTGATTAAAATTATTCTGACTACCCAAATATTGTAAAGCCTTATGATTAGTATATAACACAAATTCACTTGGCATCAAATAATGTCTCCATTTCTTCAAAGCTTAAAAAATAGAATAGAATTCTATATCATATACAAAACATTTCCTTATAGCATCATTCAACTTTTCACTAAAGAAAGAAACAAGTTTACCTTCTTGAGTCAACACAACTCCTATGGCACTTCCACTTGCATCACATTCAACTTAAAATACCTTATTTAAATAAGGTAATTCAACAACCTTTTGTTTCAAAGTCTCAAAACCCTTATCAACTCCATGTGTCCATTTGAATTCTCTTTTATCACCCCTTATTGTCTTAGTCATAGCATTACAAATAGAATTGAAATTTTTGATGAATTTTACCTAAAAAAATTGCTAATCCATGAAATGATCTTACCTCACCGATATTCTCAGGTGTATTCCAACTAAGTATAGATTAAAATTTCTCAAGATCCATCTTCAAACCTTCAGCTAAAATCACAAAACCTAAATAAACAAGTTCTTCTTTGATGAAGGAACACTTTTTCAAGTTTATTAGCAACTTTTCCTCTTTCAATCTCTGCAAAAATTGTCTTATATGCATCAAATGCTCTTCTCTAGTCTTAATTAATATCAAAATATTATCCAAGTATACAATCACACATTTATTCAATAATTCCTTCAAAACCTCATTCATCAATCTCATAAATGTACTTGGTGCATTAGTTAAACCAAAGGGCATAACTAACCACTCATACAAACCTTCTTTTGTCTTGAAAGTAGTCTTCCATTCATCACCTTATCTTGATATGATGATATCCACTCTTCAAATATATTTTGGTATAATATTTTCTCCACTCAAACAATCTATCATATCATCCATCCTTGGTATAGGAAACCTATACTTAATTGTTATCTTTTTTATTGCCTTGAATCAGTACACATTCGCCATTCTCCATTCTTATTGGGTGCTAATATAGCTGGTACTACATATGTTATCAGACTCTCTCTAATCAAACCCTTTTTTAACAACTCATGAACTTGTCAGTTGAGTTCCCCATTCTCAGTCGGTGTCAATCAGTGTGGTGCCTTATTTGGAAAACTAGCTCTAGGAATCCATGTGCAAAAAACAAAGAATAAAAAGTTGAAAGAATAAAAAGTGCAAAAAATAGAGAATAAAAAGTTGAAAGAACCATTTTAAAAGAGATACAATGAGGACAATGATGATATCATTGAAAGGTCAAAACTTTTAGATGTTTGTTATACTCTGATTGACATGGGTCAATGTCTGTCTCACATGAAAGTTAAGGTACCTTTTCTGGAAATGATGAGGATCAAGGAACATAAAGAAAAACTGATGTCATTATTAAACAATGTACCTGAAATAAAAATCCAAAATCCAGTAGATGTATCTGAGATACCACTTGTCAATGGAAATGAGGAGGAAATGTTAACATCTGAGATTCCTCAAATATTCTTGAA
>MU227982.1:934094-960611 GCA_018584345.1 Thuja plicata | reverse complement strand
GTCCACATCAACAAATACTGTGTTAACAGCAATCTTAAGAGGTAAAACCTGCCTGAGTATTTGTGGAGCTCAAAAATGAAGAAGGACCTTATCCAGTCCTTAGCAATTAGGCTTTTCTTGTCTCTGAGTCAGAATTAGAAGGTACAGGGTTCAAATAGACATTTCAAGCATTATGGTTCATACAAGAAAAATCCCTAACAGGATGCTTGACCTTTCAAATTTGTTCTTGCAATCTTTACTTTCTTCTTGTTTGATACATTCTCATACTCAAAATATTTCTTTATCTCAGTTATCTAGTCTATCAATTCATCAGAATCTAACTTTCCACTATACTTAGGAGGATTAAATTGAGGTGTGGACTTCAAACTTGTCAAAGCTCACAAGAATCTCTCTTCTTCCTAATCTATCATAGGTGCATGTCTTCCTCTGTGCTGGGCTATCTTAACAACTTCCAATTGTACAGAAATATGTCTTAGCATATCAGCTAGACCCAGAGCTTCATTTCCTCTCCCATGAATTATCTTGAAACCCTCTGCAATTGTAGGTCAGATCACAATCTTCTACCCCACAACAATATCAACCAACTAGGGTTAGGGCTTCCGAGAAGGAACCTAGATCTCACCTTCTCTCTGATACCACCTGATGCAAGGAGGGTAAGGACAATAGGGTCCCAAGGTACTCCCAACTATCCAAGCCTCCACCCAGAACAACTCAAAAGAAACAACACAAAAAAGGAGAGAAGAAGTAATAAAAATTTATATTATTTTAATGAATTGATTACATGTCAGGCTATAATGCCTTCCCAATTTAGGCCATATACATTAAGATATTTACAAAATAATCTTCATACATGCGAGGTCATAGACCTAAAATCTGAATCTTCTAACTCTATCTTCTATTTCCCCCCAAATTGATCCCCTAATCTAAGAATAGAAAACCAAATATATACAAGAGTCCACCAAATAGGTTGGCACTTAGATCCTAAATATCCAACATAGGAAATAGAAAAGAACCAAATTTAGGTCCACAGACATCCCAATGAGAGATCCCAACAATAATTATGCTACAAAAATTAAATGCAGAAGTCGGCTAGAAGATCCAATATCAAGATACACAACTCAATAAGAAATCCAACCGAGCATAGAGACCATTCGGTGAAACCCCATCGAGACCCATCGGTAAAGTAAGACAGAAACAAGTAACTAAGCCTGAGCAAAGAAAAAACAAGTCTTCAACCAAGCGAGAAAAATTAGTTACCGAGCGGCCTCCAACAAGCTACTAAACCAAAGAAAACATAATTTTTGGTTGATCAGGATTGCCAAAGAATCCAAGATGATCCTACATCATAAGGATATAGTGTAGGGAATCAATAATGGAGTGTCATCAAACAACTTGTAAAGGCCCATGTGGCTTCGAGAAATCCTCCTCTCATTAAGGAATCTCTACTGTGCTTAACCACATCTCTCAAAAATATGATCGCTGCTATGCTAGCTCAACATCCATAGATGGCCATTGCAATGTTGTATCAAAATTTGTAGATGGATCATGACTGAGCCAGTTTACATCTCTAAAAAAATTGCCGCTGAACAAAATCACTTATCTTATCTTATCATTATGTTTTTCCCATTTATTTTTAAGGTTATCACTTTTATTAAGAACTCTTCCAAGGGTTACTTGGGACCACTTTGTATCCCATCCCGCATTAGAGAGCCACCCCATCCCACTACCCAAACACTAGGCTCATATTATTATACAATGAGGAACAAAACAAAATGCATCACAATTACCAAGCAATGTATATCAAAGTCATAAAACCATAAGGAAACATATTAAGCTCTATTGGTCTCAATACCAAGACCATGAGTCACTCGGACCTTGGCATAGGAGCATAGCTCAACTATTTGTCTATATGCGATCTCAAACACCCTTCATCCACATTTCACATGCGAGATTAACCTCAAGCATGGAGTGTGCCAACACAAGACAAAAGCAACAACAACAAAAAAACAATGATAGGAGGATATCTCAACTCCCAAGGCACTCAAGGTAAAAGCTGAGTAAAAAACACCAAGTCAAATATCTAGCTTCTCAATTGGCCACTTTTCCAAGATAATGGATTCCTGTGGAATCCATCAATCATCTCGTTAGAACACAAGGAAGACTCAAAATGCCAAAAAAAAAGAAAAACCCAAATTTTGGCAAAATCTGACAAAGTGCAAAAATCAACATTTCAATATCAAATGGAAAGTTTAGACTATGATAGTAAATAACTAGAATGACCTCAATACATTCTGCTTCTACAATCCTACTAAAAAGCTAGAGTAATACAACCTCCCATAATTCAATCAAGCTAAACATGGTAGCAAATAGGTTCTGGATGACACACAAAATAAGGAAAACCCCAAAACACCCAAGATTCAAACATATCAAAATTCAACGAAATCAAAACCCATTGGTCTAAATCTACCTAAAAACACATTTCTCAAATAAAATTTTGGGTCTAGGTACTTCACAAAAATACGGCAACATAACATTACCAAAATCTGAAAAACACATGGGAAAGCATAAAAATGCTCACACCCGCCCAACTGGGTGGAGGAATCAAACACAAATGTCAAGGAGTGCTAATTCTCAGCCCATGGTCCTATTGCAAGAAATTTTATTCAAAATAATAGAGTATTCAAGAAATGGTGAGATGCCCTACCTCAGACAAATGGTAAAAACCAAAAAAATGAAGAAAGTAATGGAGACTCGACGAAAGCACAAATGATTCTACATGAAGATGGAGATTCATGACAGGAATCCAAGGAGCCGCTACCCAAAAAAATTGGAGGAACCAATCACTCCCAACAAATTAAAAATTGAATTTATCCGTAAGAGGTTTTTGGAGCAAATTTCTCATTTCTTATAACATGAAGTTTCTACATGAACTTTTTCCTACAATATAATGTCACTTTTTCACAATGACTTTGAAATAGATTATTTAAATGATTAAATACACTATTGACCCCTTTTTCCAAAATTAAAAAAATTGATCCTAGATATTTGGAATCCAACTAGAGCAAATTTCACAGTAAATAAAAATATTATTAAAATCTGCAAAATACATTAAAATATGCATTTAATTAAATCATCTGTGACAAATGCGGGAACTTCTAAATGCATTGACATGCTCACGAGTCTAACAAAAATGTATATTAAATCTAGATTTACCAACATGTACTAGAGGGAATAATATAATAATATGAATGCATCGTCCTTACAAGGACTATATTGGTTCACTATGCAAGGCCAAAGCTACTATCTATTGTGTCACTATCGGGGACATAGACACACTCAAATCCTGCAACTCAAGATGAATGTGTTTGGTACTTTTTCACTAAAATATGCAAACATCAAGTGCAATTTCTCACAATAAATAGCTAAAGCACATATAATATCCATGAAAATGCCTAAATTTACAACAATGAAGGAGAGCAAGAAAACTTGTGGATCTCACGAATGAATGACTACGACTCCATCTCACTTCATACCAACACAAAGGAAACATGCATAACAATTGTGCGGTAAAGTAGTAAACATCATATCATTAGATCATCATTGCATTTAAATTAAAAGAATTTAAATAATCATTTAATAGCAAATGAGCATAATTAGTGAAAGTACATAATTGAAATATCGAACCACATATAAGGAACAATAATCAAATATCCATGATAATAATCATAACATAATATCTCAAAACATCATCATATAGATATGATCAAAACATTAAGAACAACATAATCTAACAAATAAATATATAATTTTACGATAACCAAAATATGGTATGGTAATTGAATGCATCACACAGTGCAACCGCTGATCACATTACATAGGTACTCACAAAATAACATCATAGTAAAATCAAAATTGAATGGCCACTAGCACAAACCTTAGTGGGATCAAAACTCATATAAAAATCCAAACAATGTAGATACCAATTATCTGCAATAACAATCTCAGAATGGACATAAGAATCACCTGTACTGGGTGCACCTCACAATATCAGGTAGAAAGCATAAATTTTTTTTTGATGCAACAACATACTCAGATCACCTCGAAGTTACAAGCCTCACATGGGTCCAAAATGATCACACAATACAAGCATGAAAATTCAAAGCCACATACATTAGGATGTCATGCATAAAAAAATGGGAGAGACACTACATCATCCCCCCAAAGACTAGGCTTACTCATACAATCCCGTGAGTCCAACCAACAATCTCACCAAGTGCGAGATAAAAAACCAATCCAAATGAAAGAATAAATATATGAATCCTCCACAAGTTTGGAAAAGTCACACCAATTCCTTACCAGCCATCCTCATAGCTCTTGAAAGGATCACACACACACAACAAGAGCGTCAACATACTCTCCAAGTTCTTTGACGAGGAATACCATACATGCTAGGAAAGGAAAATCTAGCCTCAATTTCTGCTAAAGAGGCATAACACAAGCCACTCTAACTCATCACAAGGTGTCTAACTGCAAAATAGTTCCCTTAAAGATATCTCAAAGATTGAAGCACCAAGAAATCCCAAGTCAACAACTCAGGCACATGGGGAAATATCATCCCAAAATGCTGAAAAACACCACTGTGCTTACCTAGAGAATTATTAAACCCAACAAGAGTCTTACTAACTCAACTGAGAATCAGAAAAAAGAAAGGATTCTCTACCCAAAATTGCACTTCCCTGAGGGATACTACATCCACCTCAGTGGTACCAAGAGATACAAAGGTACAAGGTTGTCTCTCACAACCAAGAGCACTCATATAATAAAGTCTCAAAAGTGCAATCCTTATACTTGAAGGGAATACTCAAGCACAACTAAACACCAAGTGTAGGAGCAACATGATACCTATGATATTGAAGCTCAACTATCACCGAACACTAGGGTCTCACAACCGAACTAGACCATGGTCTCACCTTCACAAGGTGGTAATGAATCCAAATGGAGAATATCATCTTACACTCAAATTTGTAACCAAGCTCAGGATGGTAAGATAAACCAAATAATACCATGTCCTTATGGCCAAGAGTTAGTAATACAACTCTACAAGAAATCCTTTGGCAATCCCAATCTCCAACATGGAGTCTCACTAAGAAAGTGGAAATTAACCAATATGATATCCTATATACATAATCATAAAGGGATATAGATACGGGAGTGTCAGGATTGGGAAAGGAGAGCTCTCACTTTTCTCACACCACACCATCCCCAAGGAGGAGTTGGGGAACCCAAAATCGAGGTGGCCACCAAGGAACACTCACCAAAAATAGAAAGATAAATAGTGGCACATCAAACACCTCCACATTCACTCTAACAAAGGAAAGCACAACAACAAAACATGGTCACCAAGACCCACAACACAAATCAAACTTATAAATGGTCTAAGTCACACCCAACTATCCAAAATAACAATTCCAAGAAGGGAAACACTCAAGATCTCCAAATCACATCATGGGAACAAAACAAATTTCACTAACATACATGTTAGAAACCAATGCAAGAATTCTAGCTCAACCATTATTGCATACTATGTGCAATGACATTAATAGAAAATATCTTATACCAAGATTCTATCTAGTGCTGAAAATGAAGTTTTCCAAAAACAACTATTCATTCTGTAACTATTTACTTAGAGTTCATGCAGCTCTAGTCTTATCTAACATGATACACATTTACTCATGAATTTCACAATGCAACTATGAACATCCATACTAAGGAGATTTACAATCTAATGCATCCTTTAAATCAATTAATGTTAACATGCATATACATCACTATCAACTTGCACTTCTGTTATACACAAAATAACATTTTCTCATAATTTAAACAAGAAGAAATTCTTATTAACATCTTTACAACTACTCAACAAGAACAATATAGTAGGTTCTCTAAAATTTTCTCCCTTGCACATACTATCATAGGTTTGCATCGAACATTATAGAGTCACAAAAGACAAAATAGGCTAGCAATAGAAAATATTTAGAATATTCACCAAAAAAAAAAAGGGAAAAACCAAAATGGGGGAAGCATAATTTCCATCAGTAAATCCAAAAATATGCTAGCAATTCAACAATAAATCAAACGTGACAATTTTCACAAAGAGATAGATAGAAGAATTTGAGTGACTAGTCCAAGCATAAGAAATACCAAAATTCAATGCTGGCCCACACAACACGTGGAAAGATTTGTTAGCATTGTCAAAAATTTTCCAAGGCTCAGAATCTTTCCTTTTTTTTTGTAATTTCTAAGAACTGGTTCTTAAACCCTAATGGCTTTGTTCTTAAACCCTGGTTCATTTCATGAAAAAACACTAAACCCCTTTAGCCTGTTATAATTTTGAGTTACTTGTTGAACCACTTAAGTCACC
Source organism: Thuja plicata (assembly GCA_018584345.1). Lineage (NCBI taxonomy): Eukaryota > Viridiplantae > Streptophyta > Pinopsida > Cupressales > Cupressaceae > Thuja > Thuja plicata. Next base: position 954,190 of record MU227982.1, on the reverse strand, counting down.
TAAATCCCATCGGTTTATGTTGTCGACAGGTGGGGCCATATCTTTAATATATCCTATGTCATAGCAGGATGTATTAATGTTTTCTAAGTTTAATGTTCCTAACTTACTTTATGCTTTGCATCTATTGAGAAATTATTTTTTAATCCTACAGTGGGTGTGTTCCCTTAATTAGAAGATGTGTGACAAATACCCTTTAAGGCACCGTGTTGTGTTTCTAGGTGTTGGTCTGAGATCATGGGGTCTGCTTCTTCTTTGTTAGCAAAAATTTAAAGACAGGTCAGATCAAAATTGATCCAACGCTGGTCATAATCCCGTGAATATCAAGGCATAAAATTGTTATTCATTGCGGGTTCATGACTATGAGACACGTGTAAAGTGGAAGGGCTGTGAGAAGACTAAGCATCGATTAGTTTTGTTTTCATCGAACAGTGGGTGTAAAGCCTTAAAGGATAGATGATCAATTGTTATTCATCAAGACTTTGCACCTGTATAACATGTGTATATCTTGTGATCAAAGGTGCCTTATGTTTTTTATCCCTCGTTGGTGGTGTTGAGGAAGAATTTGATATTTTTATATCTGAGCTCAAAATGGTTAAGTGTCGAAAGGCATGCAAATTTTTGGCCAGCGGTTCATGGATGAAGCAATGATGTGGCAACCAATTGGAAGACAAGAAGGAAATTTTATGGGCCTGTGCCTAGGTGACATGTTCAAGGGAGTAACAGGTGGCGGTAGGGCACTATGCCATGATCTGAGTCACAACAGGTTTAGCTGGATCGCGGGATCACACCTAGCTGACATGTAACAGACTGACAGGTGGTGGGGCCAAGTAATATGGTGAGGTGACAGAGGTCCCAGTAAATCAAAGGGTTCTACGTGGTGATAGGTTGTGGTTTGTCACATAGTCATGATGATTAGATGAGAGAGAAAGGAATGTTCATGAGTTTGCAAGGTGCTTCCGTGTGCCTGACCTAGAGATAAAGAGAAATCTTAAGGCATGGTAATGTTAAGATGAATCTAACAGTTTGAGCTGTCCCATGAAGGAAAGTTGCAAGTTGTTTAAATCATGGGATCATGCCCTTGTGTCATGTGGAGGTAAGTGGGACCATAGATTCTAGGTTACCAAGGTAGTTTCTAGATGGTTAGATCTATTTAGATCAAACGGATGACACTTCACCACTGAGAAAATTTTCCAGGTAGATACTGTTCGCGACTTCACACCTGTATACCACGTGGCATGTGGAGGGACCAGGCCTTCAAGATGCAGTTAAGGTAATGTTTGGGAAGTTTTGATTTGATGGTGTGGTGGGTGTGATGCCTTGAACCACATATCTGAAATGTTTATCCTTCACGACATTACACCTGCTCGACGCATGTCACATGGTGGGTCCTACTTGGAGCTGTTACGTGAAGTTAAAGATCAGTTTGATTTGTGCAGATCCAATGGTGTTCATGATCCCGCCATGCAAATTTGAGGTCTATTTAACTCATTATGGAATCATGATTGTGTGACACCTGTTTAGGCTGGTCAATGTAGGTTGAAAGAGGAATAAATTATTTCTCAGAGCCACTATTCTTTTTCTGCATGGAGGTTTGTGTGTGGTCGATCAAGCTTAGTTGTCTTTCATAGGTATCTTAATGAGAGATCAACAGATATGTTTTAAAGTTGATATATGGTTTAATCTTGACCACTGATGGTGTTTTAAAAGCCCTTTGTGACCTTTGTATCAAATATTTGAATTCAAAATTTTTTCCCTTAGGGTTTCAAAGTGGTGGATTGTGTCTTTTACTATAGGAGATAAAATCTGACTTTCTGGGTCATTTTTATGCGGTTGTGGGATGTTGCTAAAATATGATCTGATTGCTTCAAATATCCTCAAAGTTCATTTATGACGAGATTATATTTTAGGATTTCTAATCAGATTTGTAAGACTTATATTAACCCTAAAGGATTTTTTTTCAATTTCCTAGGTTAGTTTGGTGGTTGTGCAGATCAGATCAAATCCTTTAATGATATTTTGGAGAAAGGCTGGTCAGTGAAAGGAAGGATTGCATTAAATTAGATTTCATAGATGGACAGGTATCAGATGGATGTAATCTCTAGGGTTTCCTTCTTCTATAAATTTCCTTCTTTTCTATATTGTAAGGGTTCCAATACTATTTGGTTCCAAGGGATATAGAAGATTGTATTAGACTATATTAAGACAGAATAGAAAGTTTTTTAGATATTTTGCATGTGTTGAAGTGGTATGTATTTTAAAACAGATTGATACAGAAGAAAGATTCTTCATACTTAATACAATATTTTAGATTCAAGTCTCTCCTTTGTGTCTATCTTTTGAGTTTTTGATCTTCTAATTCACTACATAGAGTTTATCTATGCATATTTTGTTATTCCTCAGTTTTGATCAAGGATCAAATTAAATCTTTCTTTGGATAAAACATAGGTTCATTTGGTTTTTCTATAGAAGGATCTTATAAGTAGTGTTTGGTCTGAGATAATTTTTGTTTATGACTTTGAGTCCTTGACAACAATTGGTTTTAGTATTCTACTCATGAACTAGAAATATTTCCAATGGATAAAGAAGTGATCATAAATTAGTACATCCTTTGTTGATACATGTTTGATTGGGTTTGGCTATATTTTGCAACGTTAAATAAAAACCATTTCCAAGTTCTTTCATGTTTTGTGGTTGTTGGTTGTGAGTCCTTCATGGTAAAGGGGAGTCAATTAATGTGTGCTTAACATTTAGTACTTTCTTACCATTAGCTGTTGTTAAAATATAGAGTAAGTTGTAAGGTATTGAATATCTATCTAGATTAGGTGTACCCACCTTTGTTTTGCAAAGCTATAAGTGCAGAGGGAAGTCTTGTCCCTATAGTTGGTCTAGTTACCTTGAAGATCTTCCCATATTTGGATCTAACCACTCTTAAAATCAATCTGAAGGTATATTGGTAGCTTTAAAAGAATAAACATTTTTAAACACCAACAAAATGGTGACTCTACCAAGGAAAGAGATATAAAACTTGTTTCAAATCTCTAGTATAATTTGTAAAGTCAATACCCATTTGAGTTAGCCTATCCAAGCTATAGATTCTTGTGCTAAAAATAAGTATTCCTTGTACTTATAAAGTGAGTCAAGTTTGTTTTGTCTCTCATTTAAATATTGTCCAAGAAGTCCAAAGTTCCTAAAAGATACACAATGTCTCACAAGTGGTGAGTGGTGACTCCAAGCTCTCTGATTATACCAGTGTGCATTTTTGGAGAAAGAAAAATCAGAAAGGTGGACTTTTAGTGGAGATGAATAAGATGTTTGGGATCTTATGAATGAGAGCATAATCAGAGGAGGAATCTATATGAGACCCTATTAGGGGTGTGTTGTGAGTTTTCTATTTTTAAAAAAGGTTAGAGTTGGGAAAGATTTCTCAACTGATAAATTTTTTGTCCTCTGCAAGGAGATGACGACTCTACCAAAGGTTTTTGAATGGTGATTTGGAGGTGACTTTAGATCTGTACATTTTGTAGCTATTACAACACATCTAGGTATTTTATTTTTCAAGGTTATAAAATGTTTCCTTATCGAGTGGTTTAATCACTAAGAAAAGGAACAAGGTGTGGATAGTGGTTTGCATGCTTTAAGATTAGAGTTGCATTTTGAAAAATCAAGTGGAGGTATGTATTAGTTGACATAAATGAGCCTAAGAGTCACAAGGTTTTAAGTGGATCCAATGTATTTATTGGACACTAATCATGAGAGGCCTAAAAGACAAAAGGAAGATGAGATAAGACAACAACTAATCAAGGTTGATCAATTAAGAAGTCAATTGTTGAACCAACATGTAATAAATTATGTTGAAGAACCTAATAAGATTGAAGAGGAAGCAATAGTGTTTTTAAGAAAAACAATAGTAGGATCAAATCACTGTATTTTTTTTATGAAATTTTTTCTAAAGCATATGATGAGCTTCCAAGGGGTGTTGAGGATTTTTCAGAGTCTACATATATTGGTTTGTTTTTGTAACTTTGTTTTCCTCAATCAATTCATTGGCCAGCCTCCTTGAAGGAACAACATATTGAGTATACCAAGAAATGGATAAATAATATTGATGATCTTTAATATTAGGTTACACATGAGGTTGTGCCTAATAATAATGATATTGAGAATGATGGAAACCAACATGATAGAGATGTGTCTAGTGTGGATTCTATCTCTTTCAATCATGAAAGTGATGTTCCTTCTTAGTATGATGTAGAGGATATGTGTAGTCAGCAAGAGGATAGTGATTTGATAAATGAAGATGATGATTTTGACTACATATTAGAAGTGGGTGAAAGTAATGATAATGGTTCACTTCATAGTGAAAAAAATTCTGAGTTCCTGACTTATGAATATTTGAGATATTCAGGGAGGGATAGCTTTGAATCCTTACACCCAACACACATTGAGTTTGACAAAGAATGTATATCAGATGCTCAAGATTTTGATATGTGTGTTTCTAATTCTCCTTGTACTTCTATGTCACTAGGCTACAACAAGATTGAATATGATATATGAGATGATGAAAGCATCAGAGCATTTTCAGATTCAAAGGATGAAGAAGTTCCTAGCATAATAATGAATAATACTTGGGATAATTATGTGAATTATGAGTCTTCTTTAGATTCTAAATCATTCATCAAACCACTGTAGAATGATCTTTCAGTTGCTCCAAATATGCAGATACATGATGAATATGTTTATGTGTCCTCTCCCTCCAACAAACATGACAATGGTTTGTATAAGGTTGATAATTTACAAATGAGTTCTTTAGGGAATTCTGATGTGAATATCCAAACCAGTGACATAATATAGGATGGTTACTCTGTTGAAGAGGAGAGTAAGGATCATGACATGGATTTTTCATGTTTTGAAGATGACAATGTTGAACATTGTTATTATTCAAGTATTGATATGTCTCCTCTTACAAAAGGTAAATATGATACACATGTGGTCTCTAATTTTTATGATAAGCCACATCTTGAATATTCCTAGAAGGTTGTCTCCTATCTTATAGAAAGTGGGCTAGATCATGTTCCAATTTATGAGTTTCCTCAATGTTTGCTTGAAAAACATAAAGTTGAATATGAAAGCTTATCCTTTGATGAGAAAACTATTTATGTAAGTGGATCCAATGATGTTGATACTAGCTATATGGAAGAATATGAGTGGTTTCCTTTTCAATTGGATGATGATTTTTCAAGATGTGGCTATGAGTCAGAAGATGAAAAACATTTCATTTGGTCTAATTTATTTTTACCTAATGAATGCAACATGCATATTCTACATGATCCACATTTTAAAAGTCTTCCTGATTTCCACATAGGCTTAAGTGGTGAATATGCTAATGATATTTTGAATGGAGAGATAGTGGAAAGTGTCAGTAGGCTAGGTTAGGTAGATGCAAGTGATATTTTCAGCTTGTTTCTAGAGCAGGAATCAGAGAATTTTTTTTATGATAGAGGCAAGTTGGATGAGAAGTTTGTTGATGGCTTTGGGCCATCAAGCCTGGTTTGAATCCTTCAAATTAGGGCAATAAAGAGGTAAAGGTTGTGTGACTCTACTGAGTTGTCGGTTGTAAATAAGTTTTGGTATTCCTTTCTGTTGTTTTTTGTCTGCTGTGGTTAGTTTGCCATTTCTGTAGGTGGTCTCCTTAGCTCAAAGTTCTAGAATCTTTCTATTCCTACAAGAGACATACATCCCCAGTTGGAGCCACTGCTAGCACTATCAAAATTTTTCCATGGCTCTAAATCTTGCATTTTTTTGCAATGTCTAAGCACTGGTTCAAAACCCTAATGGATTTTTTCTTAAACCTTGGTTCATTTCATGAAAAAACCCTAAACCATTTTTTCTTTTTATAATTTTGAGTTACTTTTTGAACCACTTAAGTCACTTAAATCCCATGGGTTTATGTTGTTGACGGGTAGGGCCACATCTTTAATATCTCCTAAGTCCTAGCGAGATGTATTAATTTTTCCTAAGTTTAATGCCCCCGACTTAATTTATGCTTTGCATATGTCGAGAAAGTCTCTTTTAATCCTACGGTGAGCACGTTCCCTCAATTAGAATATGTTTGATAGATACCCTTCAAGGCATCATGTAGTGTTGCCAGGTATTGGTCTAAGATCATGGGGCCCACTTCTTCTTTGTTAGTGGAAAGTTAAAGATAGGTCAAATCAAAATTGATCCAATGGTGGGTGTAATCCCATGAAGATAAATGTGCATAGTTTTTATTCATTGTAGGTTCATGACAATGAGACACGTGTAAAGTGGCCAGGTTGTGAGAAGACTAAGCATCAATCAGTTTTGTTTTCATCAAATGGTGGGCGTAAAGCTTTAAAGGATAAATGATTTATTATTATTCATCAAGGCTTTATGCCTATATGACACATGTATATCTTGTGATCAGAGGTGCCTTAGTTTTTTTATCCCACATTGATGATGCTAAGGAATAATTTGATATTTTTATATCTGAGCTCGAAATGGTTAAGTGCCGAAAGGCACGCAGATTTTTGGCCATCAATTCATGGATGAAGCAGGGAAGTGATAGTGAATTGGCAGATACGAAGGTACTTTTATGGGCCTGTGCCTAGGTGACATGATCGAGGGAGTGACAGGTGGCGGCAGGGCACTATGCTGCAATTTGAGTCATGACAGGTCCAGTCGAATCACATGATCGCACCTATCTGACATGTGATAGACTGATAGGTGGCGGGGATAGGTAAGATGGTGAGGTGGTAGAGGTCCTAGAAAATTAGAGGGTTCTACATGGTGATAGATGGTGGCTTGTCACATAGCCGTGATGGTTAGAGGAGAGAGAAAGGAATATTTGTGAGTTGACAAGGTGCTGTAGTGTGTCCGACCCAGAGCTAAATAAAAAGGTTAAGGCATGATCAAATTAAGATGAATCTAACAGTTCACACTGTCATGTGAAGGAAAGCTACAAGTTGTTTATCAATTACAGGATCACACCCTTGTGCCACATGGAGGTAAGTGGGACCAAAGATGTTGGGTTACCAAGGTAGTTTCTAGATGGTTATATTTATTCAGATCTAATAGATGGCACTTTACTGCTAAGAAAAGTTTCAAGGTAGATATAGTTCACGGCTTCATTATTGTATGCCGCATGGCATGTGGTAGGACCAGGACTTCAGGATGGAGTTAAGGTAATGTTCAGGTAGTTTTGATTTGATCATGTGGTGGGCGTGGTGCCTTGAACCACATATGTGCGATGTTTATCCTTCACAACATCATGCCTATGTGACACTGTCACATGGTGGGTCCTGCTCAAAGGTGTTAAGTGAAGTTAAAGATCAGTTTGATTTGTGAAGATCAAATGGTGTGCGTGATCCTTCCATGAAAAGTTGAGGTCTATTTAACTCATCACAGAATCACAATTGCGTGACACCTGTCTAGGCCAGTCAGTGCAGGTCGAAAGAGGAATAAAGGATTTCTCAGAGCCACTAGTCTTTTGCCGCTTGGAGGTTTGTGTGTGGTCGATCAAGCTTAGTTTTCTTTTGCAGGTATCTTAGTGAGAGATCGATAGATATGTTTTAAATTTTATATATGGTTTAATCTTGATTTCCAATGGTATTTTCTGCACCAACTGTGCCTGCTACATCATGTATTTAAATTTAAATTTTTTTCCCTTAGGGTTTCGAGGCGGTGGACTGTCTTTTACTATAGGAGATAAAATCTAATTTTTAGGGTCATTTTTATGCAGTTGTGGGATGATATTAAAATGAGATCTGATTTCTTTGAATATCCTTAGAGTGCATTTATGATGAGAAATTATATTTTAGGGTTTTTAATCATATTTTTAAGACTTTTATTAACCCTAAAGAACTATTTTTCAATTTCCCAGGACAATTTGGTGGTTGTGCAGATCCAATTAAATCCTTTAATGATCTTTTGGAGAAAGGTTAGTCAGTGAAAGGAAGGATTGTATTAAATCATATTTCATAGAAGGATAGGTGTTAAATGGATGTCATCTTTAGGGTTTCCTTCTTCTATAAATTTCCTTCTTTTCTGTATTGTAAGTGTTCCAGTCCTTTTTGGTTCCAAGGGATATAGTAGATTGTATTAGACTCTATTAAGACAGAATGGAAAGTTTTTTAGATCTTTTGCATTTGTTGAAGTGGTATGTATTTTGAAATAGACTGATACAGAAGCAAGATTCTTCATACTTAATACAATATTTCAGATTCAAGTCTCTCCTTGGTGTCTATCATTTGAGTTTTGGATATTGTACTTCACTGCATAAAGTTTATATATGTATATGTTGATATTCCTCAGTTTTGATCAAGGATCAAATTAAATCTTTCTTTGGATAAAACATAGGTTCATTTGGTTTATCTACAAAAGGATCTTATAAGTAGTGTTTGGTCTGAGATCATTTATGTTTATGGCTTTGAGTCCTTGACACAAGTTGGTTTTTGTATTCTACTCCTGAACTAGAAATATTGCCCAATGGATAAAGAAATGATCATAAATTAGTAAATCCTTTGTTGATACATGTTTGATTGGGTTTGGCTATATTCTGCAAAGCTAAATCAAAACTATTTCCAAGTTATTTCATGTTTTGTGGTTGTTGGTTGTGAGTCCTTCATGGTAATCGAGAGTCAATGAATTTGTGGTTAACATTTAGTATTTTCTTACCATTATCTATTGTTAAAATCTATAGTAAGTTGTAAGGTATTGAATATATATCTAGATTAGGTGTACCCGCCTTGGTTTTGTAGAGCCATAACTATAGAGGAAAGTCTTGTCCCTATAGTTGGTCAAATTACCTTGAACATCTTCCTATATTTTGAGCTAACCACTCTTAAAATCAATCTCAAGGTATATTGGTAGATTTCAAAGAAAAAACATTTTTAAACACTAACAAGATCCACCAAAATATAAAAATAAATCATCAATCATGAAATACGTTCACGAACATCCTGACTAATAACAGTTAGATAGGATGTAGTATCCATTGTACAGTACTAAGGAACACAATATCTCAGAAACATTAGAGAACATACCCAAACACACACCAAATAGTGGACCATCTAATGTCTCAATCATATGCATTACTATAATTCTAACAAGGCTACAATATTCTTTTCTCAATTCATACTGCTTTACCATTTTCTATGCAATGCGATAATTACACCGTGCAAGGTTCCAATTAGAGAAGGGGTTAAGCACACCCACCAAACACATAAAAAAACATGAAGATGGGTCACCCATAGCACAACACTCAAGGATTAATGTCATCCACAAGGTGATACCTACACAAGGTCACAACATACAACTTGATCTTTTACAAGGGTACTCAACATTCTCACACCAGGTTCAATACAAAATGAAGGGACAAGGAAAGATTGGCCAACAAACAAATAGGTTCTTCCCACATCAAGGGTATGTATAAGTCACAACGTGAGTCATCATCTTGGCTATAGCAATATGACACCATCCAAATCACAAGGGTATGGTAGAAATCACAACATCACACAAGTGACAGATAAACTCTATTGTCAATATTACATCCTTGATCTCAATGCAAGGAGATGTAGGGTCATAAAGAAAAAAAGGATAGATACATATGATACCACTAAAGGAGATAATTCAACATTATGTCACACATTCACAACCATAAACACATAATTCCTCAAGAGATTGAAGCAACTATAAAATGGTGCAATGCTTCACAATATTAACCAACTAATTTCCCAAGATATCCAAGAAATTATGCAACAGTGGGGACGTAAGTAATTAACCCAAATAATATATCATATGATATTAATTTTACCTTTCATTACAAATAAATTTTTCTTTTCATGAATGTAATGGTGCACAACTATCGCTCTTCAAGTGAAATGCATTTCAATGTAACAATTAATATGCCAACATAAATAGAACATAGATAATTTCATTTACTCTTGAAACAACACAATAATCATAGAATATAGTGTACCACAACCCATAGGGAGTCAAACAAGAGGCACTTATGGCCTTATATGGATGCTAATCAATCATCCTAACCAAGTAGGGTCACACATACAAAAAATCACTAAAGGGAAAATCTGCACCTAAACAATCAAGAATTAGTAGATACATACCAGTTATCAACATATAAAACATGGAAACATAACCATAGTTTCCAAGCCATCCACACTCTTAGACCATACAAGGGTCACCAAGCACTCAAAACCAAGAGAAACATGCCAACCGTATGATCTAAGGTGTTTTGCAGAGGCTCTCAAATACGGGTATCATCTATCCTTAGAAAGTGCAAGTACTAGGAGGTACTCTCACTTCACCACATGTTACTTGGGTTGGTTCCTCTATAACACTAAAAAATTCCACACCTAGGAACCCAAGAAACAATATGTCACTAGCTCACAACACTACACACACGCGCTCATGTTTCCAGAATATCCACTATGTAGAAAACATATAGACAAAGATCACAATGTATGAACATGGAATATGATACCAAATGTAATGCCCCACCAGGGAACCCTTGGAATCAAAGGGTAAAAATTTCACTTAACAATTTTTGTGTGTAATAAGTAAACATAACATAAACATTATGTAAACAAGTGCATCACATAAATAATAAACCACATCTCCATATAACTTCGTGAATAACACATGTTCGTGTACCAACATAAGTCTTTCCAATCCCTTCCAAAGGTTCCCAAGCACTACCACATAAACATGAATGAAATAGGCACGTTCAAGCCACCACATGAGATTTTTGACACATCCACAAACCCCATGGGTCAGGACCGAACCATCATCAATGGTCACTCGCTGAGGAGATGAACACACCCTCGTCGTCATACAAAGCAATTGGCTACAAACTTGCAAGGAGAGGGAAAACCATCATTAGTGAAAATGAATCTGATTTGTTTTGATTGAAATGGAATCTACTTGAAAAAGGGTATTTGGAACAATAATTAGGTTTTCCAGAAGATGTACATAAGTAACCACTATCCCATAAACAAAATAACAAAGACTAAATATGACACTTCTCGAATACGACTAAAGACAGACCAAAAATAAAACTTCATCCCAAAAATAATGAAAGAAAGAAAAAAATGAAACTTCATCCCAAAAATTACAAAAGAAAGACCAAAAATGACACTTCATCCCAAAAATGACTAAAGACAGACCAAAAATGACACTTAGTAGACTGAATATGAAATTTAGCAATTAGACCTTCCGGAAGCCATAACTTTTGCATTCGACATCTGATTCACTCCGTTAAAAATGCTTTGGAAATATATTCATGAGACCTAAAATAAAATAGACCTAAAACCAACTTATGAAATCATAATATTTGTCACCATCCACTTGAATAAAGTATAGTCCAATTATAGGTAGCCATTGATGCCTAAAGCATGCAACAAACTAGGTAACTCAATCTGACAACAAGGTAGGCTTTTCAACACTAACGTATGGCATGAAATACAAGATTTATCTACATTGGGAAGTAATAGATACATGAAAATTGAGGCATTACTCACTCTATTGAAAATAAAAACATAATCATAAACTACTCTAAGAATAAAATGCATACATGAGCATATAAACAAAAAGATCATATATAAATGAATATACTTAGTACAATATATGAAAGAGCATAATGTACCTACATCAGCAACCACGTGAAGCGTATCCTAGAGCACTCAAGGCTCAAACTCTCTAAATATAGAGGAATCCCACCACCTGTATACTAGTCCCCAGTAGTGTTATAGTAATTCTATGTCACCCTACCATGTGGAACCTTTAGGCCCACCCCAATGTGCTTGCAAGGATAGTAACCCAACCACAAACACAAGATATACGTGCAAGAAAGGAGTGACTAACACACATGCCAAGAAAATGCATAATCTCATAGAAGGGAGAAATTTTCCTATCCAATAGACATGTAGAATACAATGATACATGGAGAACACTCAACATGAGATCCAATATATAAATACGATCAAGAAACCACATAATCAAAGTATAATCAGGGTACTACTCAAGGCTATAAGGATAAAATACAAGAACTCAAGAATGGAGTTCCATCATATGGCTCTTAAAGGCTCGTATGGTTTCAAGCAATCCTTATCTCATCAAGGAATTGTTAGGAATAACAATCCACCAAAATAAGTGGTAGGGGGGTGAATCAGTTACGAGACATATTATTAAACATTAAACTTTATAAACCAAAAATTTAATCCAAATGATAACACAGTAAATGCCAAAAAAATAATACAATCCTTTGTGTTTGAGGAAACCCTGTTAAAGGTAAAACCTCGGTGGAAATTAACACCCATAAATAATGTACTGAGAGTATAGTATCCTTGTTAAAATATGTAGCCCTGTTAGGAGCTTATTACAACATTACAGTACATAGTCCCTATCGAAGGACAAACCCTATTAGGAGTAAAGAACAATAGTGGGCTCACTGCCCAGGCACATTGCCTAAAGAAGGTTAATGCCACCCTAAATTACTTACAGTCCAAAACACAAGTGTATATAGAAGATATACAATCCAATGAACTTTCTGATAGAAACTATCTTTGCTTGGTCAGTTCCAATGAATCTCAATATTCATATCCTCTTCTCTACATCCATCAAAAAATTAAGCTCACAACTTCCACACTTCTCTGTCTGTATCAATCACCTTCTCTTCATATACATACATCTTTTTAGAAGAAAAGATCTCTCATATATACCCTATTATAATAATTGATTAGGTCAGCCAATTAAGCTTTCCCAATATAAAAATAATTATTTAACCCCTTTCTAAGATACACACAATACCTATAACAAGTATACATAAATTAAATTACATCAGATATAATCCAAGGTCCATAATCCACGCTCGCAATCAACAATACATGCTACATCTTTGAAGTCAGTCCCAAATAGGTCTCCTTCATAATACACGCCACAATTGACATCATAAAAAATCACATGACTTACAAACAATAAAAAATTCCTTAACATGTCTTATGTCATCCCTTAAGCTTGCATAACCTGAATCATCATCTCCTGTAAGATATACTCAAAACATAGAGACTCGCTCTGTCAATCATCATTGTCACAGTCCAGTAACCAGTCTTCACCAAGACATCTATAACTCATCCAACATGAAATATTAAGCAAAGAGACCTTAGAAATAATATCATCATACATCCTTCTACATATCCCCATCTTCTCTCATTCTAATTCATTCGTACATTATCCGTACACTTTTTTTTTCATTCATCATACAACAATAATAACCAATTTTTTCTTCCTCTACAGAATCATATGTTGACATCAATGAAAAAACATGAATTCCAAAAATATCAGTAGTATCCAATTCCAACATCATAAAAAAATCTCCCCCTTTTCCATTGATGACAACATATGGTAAAATCCATCAACCCAAAAGTAAAGTACTCTCTCTCAATACAATCTTCTCAATATCCTCAACAGAGTTCTCCCTAGAATAGTAGGGATTTTCTCATAGAATCTCTCCCCCTTTGACAACAATTGAAAAGGGTGCCATAATTCTTCTTCATTCTTCTGCAAGGTGTATCTTTTTCAAATCTTCAAGTTTGTAACAACCATCTTCAAAATCACCCAAATATGTTCTGTAGTGTTCCTGTGATCACTCCTCCTAAGGAATAGATCCATACATCAAGTCCTATAAAATGATATAGCTCTGAAAGACACTGGAATGATGCATACCTACATCAATTAATTACCATGGGGAGTTTCTCACCCCAAGCATGATTTTGAGATACTCAAAAGAATATTTTGGCAAAGGTTTTGTTAATATATCTATTATTTGTTCCTTTATGCTAACTTACTCCAATCTGATCTCCTTCTTTTCTACCTTGTCTCTCAAGAAATGATACTTAATAGAAATATGTTTAGTCTTTGAATGCATTACAGGATTCTTTGACATATTCACTGTGCTAGTGTTATCACAATGGATAACCACTGGCTCTTCAAAAATGATTCCAATATCCTTCAGCATTTGTTTCATCCAAACAATCCATGTACAATTTATAACAACAACAAGATACTCAGATTCAGCTATAGATTGAGCTATACAATCCTACTTCTTACTTATCCATGAAGCCAACCTTTTTCCAAGGAAAAATTCCCCTCCACTTGTACTCTTTTTATCATCCACTCTACCTGCACAATCAACATCAGTATACGAATGTAAAATAAAGTCATCAAATTTTTCATACCATAATCCATACTCTATTGTTCCTTTCAAGTATCCAAAAATTATTTTCATAGTAGCAAGATGTGTCTCTTTAGGATTTGCTTGATATCTTTCCACAATTCTAACTGCATTGGAAATATCTGGTCTAATGTGAGTTGGATATTGTAGACCTCCAATAATTGATCTGTACTTTGTCTGAAAAACACTCTGAGTTTCATCATTATTAGTAAGTTTATAACCAGTCACCAAGGGTGTCCCAACATGTTTACAATCTTCCATTCCAAATTTCTTCAACATTTCCTTAAGATACTTGGTCTGAGATATAAAAAATACCATTCTTGTTCTGATTAATTTCAAATCCAAGGAAAAATTTCATTTCACCAATCATTGACATTTCAAATTCATTTCCATCTCTTTAGAGAACTTTTTACTCATTTCATCATTACCTCCAAAAATGATATCATCAACAAAAACTTCTATGATTATAATTCCATCTTCACTAGTTCTTAAGTATAAATTACTATCTGCATTACCTTTTCTAAAACCAAGATGAAGTAGATACCTATCTAGTCTTTCATACCATGCTCTCAGTTCTTGTTTAAGTCCATACAATGCTTTCTTCAACTTGCAAACCATGTATTCATCTTCTATCAAAGGAAATCCATCAGGTTTCTTTATGTATACCTCTTCCTCTAGATCTCCATTCAAAAATGTAGATTTCACATCCATCTGATAGACCTTAAATTTTGTATGTGCAAAATAAGAAAGAAATAATCTCATTGCTTCCAACCTAGCAATAGGAGCAAGTGTCTCTTCAAATTCTATGCCTTTTTGTTGTGAGTAGCCTTTACAAACTAGTCTAGCCTTATTTCTTATCGATGTTCCTTCCTCATCCATTTTGTTTCTAAAAACCCACTTAGTTCCTATCACATTCTTGTTTTTTGGCCTTGGTACCAATTCCCAAGTGTTATTTTCTTTATCTATTCTAATTCTTCCTGCATAGCTTTAGTCCAAGATTCATCTCTACATGCCTCATCAGTACATTTTGGTTCAACTAGAGAAATCAAACAAATTTCATCCCTTACTTTTGATCTTGTCATCATTCCTCTATTTGCATCACCAATGATTTGATCTTCAAGATGGTTCTTCTTAACATACCTCAAAGTCTTAGGATTTTAAGTAAGCTCATTTTATTCATCTCTTTTGATATATCATTTACTTCCAAATATTCTAAAATATTTTACACTAGGAGTGCAATTAAACCATAATTCATAAGGAGTCTTACTTGTACCTTCTCTGATCTAAATTATGTTTAAGGTGTACACAATAGTACCAAAAAATTCTCTCTAGTCAACATGTGATACATTTCCTTCCAGCAACATAGTTCTAGGAGCGTCTAATATTGTTATGTTCCTTCGCTCTT
Organism: Thuja plicata; assembly: GCA_018584345.1. Classification (NCBI taxonomy): domain Eukaryota; kingdom Viridiplantae; phylum Streptophyta; class Pinopsida; order Cupressales; family Cupressaceae; genus Thuja; species Thuja plicata. The sequence goes on along the minus strand of MU227982.1, from coordinate 938,519 downwards.
CTATCCCATTCTATTGTGATGTCCTAGGAGTAGATGTTTGTATGTATATTCCATGCTCTTTGCAGTAGATATTAAAAAAGGCTGAAGTAAACTCACCACCTCTATCTGATCTCAAACATTTTATCTTCAAGCCTGATTCATTCTCAACTTTTTCTTTGAATATCTTGAATTTTTCAAATGACTCAGATTTTTCTCTCAAATATGTAACCCAAATCGTCCTATAAAATTAATCAAAAAAATGTATAAAATACCTATCACCATAGTAAGATCTTGTTCTTTTATGACCACACAGATATGTATGTACCAGATCCAACTTCCCTTTCACTGAGTAAGATTTACTTTTAAAAATGCTTATAGTCTACTTCCCCATAACACACTCTCTACACATAGTGTTTTATGGTTTCACAATCTTAGGTAGATCTCTTACTGCATTAGTCATACTTGCCTTCTCAATATTATCAAAGTTAACATTAAAAAATTATCTATGCCATAACCAACTAGCATCAACCTTCACAATAAAACAAGAATCATCAGATCTATTTAATTCAAATACATTAACTCTAGATTTATTAATAGATGCAATCAAGTCTCCTGACTTACTTCTGATAGAACATTTCCAATCAATGAATTTCAATTGATAACCCTTGTCCACTAGTTTTCCAACACTCAACAAAGTATGCTTAAGTCCATCAATAAGCAACACATTGAAAGTATTAGTTTTTCCATCCAGAGAAATAGATCCAACTTCAACTATAAGATTAGGAGTATTGTCACCAAATCTTACAACACCACCATCACATCCTTTCAAATTAACACACTTATTTTTATCTCCATTGATATGATGTGAACAACCACTATCTATAACCCATTCAAATTTATTTTCAATATGATATACTAAGGCTCTTTCTTCATGTATAGGTTCATAATCCTTAATAGCAATAAATCCAATCTCATCATAGTCAATAGCTTCATCATCAAAAACACCTTCACTAGAATAATAAAATTCCTTGTCCTTTGAATACCTAGATTTATAAAAATTAGGTTTATGCTTTGGAACCCTTGTAGGACATCGAGATGTAAAATGACCTATCTTGTTGCACGAAAAACATTTCAAAGGTAACTTTCCTTCAAATTTAACCTTACCTCTCTTTTCTCTTCTAGTGATTAGGGCCACAACTCCATCTAGATTTCTTTTTTCTTCCTATATTTTTTCCCATTCATCAATATATTCTCCAAGTTCTTCTCTCAAGTCACTATTGCTGGTGCTTGCAATTCCTGATAAGTTCTTTTTGTTTCTATGCACAATCGCCTTGAATGTTGACTCAACTTTAGGTAGAGAATATCTTAGTTTTCTGACCTCAAAGGTAGTTAGTTTCCCAATCAACATCTCTCTATTGAAGTTTGTTTTAAAGGTATAATCTCTTCTATATCTTGTACTTTAGTTCTATATATAGGTGTCAGGGATCTGATAATTTTTGCAATCACTTCTTCCTCACTATAAGTACCTCCAAAGTTCATGATGCCAGTATCAACTTCAATAACTCTTTGTGAATATGCTCTAATGTTCTCATCATCTCTCATTTTCAATGTTTCCATATTTTCCTTCCATTTCTGTAACTTCATCTTCTTTATAAACTTATCTCCTTCATACAATGCTTCTAATCTTGTCCAAATTTCAAGAGCATAATCTAAATATTTTACCTCTGTGAATTCGCCTTCAGAAAGTGTGTTGATCAATTCTTCCATTGTGACCATGTTACATGAAAATAACTTCTTTTCATCTTCAGTAGCTTTATCTAGTTCATCCTCAACTATCATCTATTCCTTTATTTTAGTAATCATCTAGTAGTCAATTCCCAAACATAGAAAATGTGTTCTCATCTTGTTCTTCCAACTGTCAAAGTTGTTAGGATCAAGTTTCAGACTATCCTTCCTATAGTAAGCCATATTCAAGATCACCTCAAGCTATTAAGATTTCTCTCTAAGGACCAGTAGCTCTGATACAAATTGTTAGGAATAATAGTTCACCAACACAACAAAGAGGGGGGGGTGAGTCAGTTGTGAAACATATTATTAAACTTTAAAAATTAAACTTTATAAACCAAAAATTTAATCCAAATGATAACATAGTAAATGCCAAAACAATAACATAATACTTTGTTGTCGTGAAAACCCTGTTCAAGGTAAAACCCTAGTGGGAATTAGCACCCACAAATAATGTACTGAGAGTATAGTATCTATGTTAAAATATTTAGCCCTGTTAGGAGCTTATTACAACATTACACTACATACTCCCTATTAAAGGAAAAACCCTGTTAGGAGTCAAGAACAATAGTGGGATCACTGCCTAAGCACACTACCTAAAGAAGGTTAATGCAACCCTCAAGGAATTATAGTCTAAAATACAAGTGTATATAGAAATATACAATCCAGTGAACTGTCTGATAGCAAGTATCTTTGCTTGGTCAGTTCCAATGAAGTACAATAATCATATCCTCTTCTCTATATCCAAAAAAAAATCAAGCTTACAGCTTCCACACTTCTCTGTCTCTATCAATCACCTTCTCTTCATACATACATATTTTCAAAACAAAATATATCTCATATATACCCTATTACAATAATTGATTAGGTCAGCCAATTACACTTTCTCAATATACAAATAATTACATAATCCCTTGCTAAGATACACATGGTGCCTATAAAAAGTATACATTAATTACAACACATCATATATAATCTAAGTTCCATAATCCATGCTCACAATCAACAATACACACTATATCTTTGAAGTCGGCCCCAAATAGGTCTCCTCCAGAATACACACCACAAATGATGTCATAAACAATCATACAACTTGCGAGACATAAAAAACATTCCTTAACATTTCTTCTATCATCCCTTAAGATCATATATCCTGAATCATCACTGCATGTAAGATATACTAAAAACACAGAGACTCACTCTGTCAATCATCACTGTCATAGTCGAGTAACTAGTCTTCACCAAAACATCTATAACTCATCCAATATGAAATATTCATAAAAGAGACCCTATAAATAATATCAGCATACATCCTTCTACATATCCCCATCTTTGATCATTTTGATTCATTCAAACAGTATCCATACACTTGTGTCACTCATCATACAATAATAATAACCAGTCTGTTCTTCCCCCACAGAAGCATATGTTGACATCAGTGAAAAAACATGAATTCCAACAACATCAATAGTATCCAATTCCAACATCATCCAACATGAATCTCTACTATGCTAACACACATCTCTCAAACATATGGCTACTACTATGCTATCTCAACATCCATAGATGGCTATGGAAATATCAGATCAACATCTGTAGATGGTTCACGGTTGTCCCAGCTAAGGTCTCTCAAACATATGACCACTAAAAAAAATCACTTATCTTATCTTATCATTATATTTTTACCATTTATTTTTAAGATTATCACTTTTATTAAGAACTACGCGAAGGATTACCCTGGGACCACTTGGTGTCTCAGCCCACCTTGGAGGGCCACTTCATCCCACTACCCAAACATTAGGCTCATGTCATTATACAATAAGGCACAAAACACAATGCATCAGAAGTATCAAGCAAGGTAAGAATCTCAAAGTCATAAAAATATAAGGAAATATAGTAAGCTCTATTGGTTTCAATACCAAGAGCTTGAGTCACTCGGACCTTGACAAGGAGCATATCTCAACTATATTACTCAATGCGGTCTCAAACACCCTTCATCCACATATCACATGTGAGATCAACCTCAAGCATAGAGTGTGCCAAAACAAGAAAAAAACAACAATACAAAAAAAACAATGATAGGAGGACATCTCAACTACCAAGGCACTCAAGCTAAAAACTGAGTAAATCATGTAGACGTCCAAAATCGTCCTTATATTAATTTAATTAATATTCCAATAACATTATAGTTAATTTTAATTAATTATATTTTTTATATTCTTCTATCTATTTAATTAAATTTATATTCTTCTATTTATTTAATTAAATATAATTCATCTCCCTTAGTATTTAAATTTAATTTAAATACTATCCCTTTTAATGTATTTAATACATTATCCCTCATTAATCCCCTTTAAATAAATTTTTAATTTATTTATTCCTTCACATGACTTAAATTCTACTAAACCATAATTAATTCAAATTAATTTGGATTAAGCTAATTTGAGCCTAGATCCTACCCTACCTCACATCACTCTCACTAAATAAACCTATTTATTAATTAACTAAGGTTAATTAAGCTAATTTCTTGATTTCTACAACAATTAGTCCTAATTATTTGCTCACACATGTGTGAGCAAATTTCTAAAAATTGACTTTTTCAAAATAATCCTTATTTGGTGCCAACAAGGTTTCTTACACCTATGATGACACCTTCTTACA
>MU227982.1:877727-912524 GCA_018584345.1 Thuja plicata | reverse complement strand
CTAATATGGAATGAATCTAGTTCTCTTATCCTAGTTAGATCTTGCATTGTCATTGTAGCTTAAAGCTTGCATTCTCATCCATGGTGAAAGCTTGAGACAAGTTCCTTATACTTGTTCTTGAGTTATCGACCTATCATTTTAATGCATGTTTAGTGGGATTACAATATTGTGTTGGGAGAGCACACCCACAAACCTCTATAAGAGCAAATCAACAAGGCTTGGGTGCACTTGTTTGGCTCATCGGAAGTTGTGATGAAAGTCTTCTTGTTTTTAGTAGTATGCTTTAGATATGTATAATGTTGTTATTTAATGTTTATCTCTAACATTTGCATGTCTGAGCGTGCTTCCAATAGGTTAGGTTTCATTGCATACAAATCACACCAAGTCAAATATCTAGCTGCTCGATTGGCCACTTTTACAAGAGCATGGATTCTTGTGGAATCCATCAATCATCTAGTTAGAACACGAGGAAGGCTCAAAATGTCCAAAAATAATAAAATACCAAATTTCTGAGAAAATATGGCAAAGTGCAAAAATCAACATTTTAATATCAAATGGCAAGTTCAGATTATGATAGTTAAGGATAGGGACAATATTTGACATTTTTATTTACTGAAGGTCAGATTGATAAATTTGCTAAGTATGGTGAATAGGGACAATGTACAAGCTATAATATAAGGATTGATACAAATAGTGGACTTAATTTTTTAGGTGCGAAACTAGGATAAGATTCTACAGGGTTTATTATACCTTATTCTATGATTGCACTAGTTGATGATGTCATATGATTGAGTTATGTAGTTTTGAGTGGAAAAATTGATATTCAGTAAAGAATAGTCACAATCAGCCAATGGATCACTAAGCAATTCTATCAAATCTATTAATTGATCATTTTATCAATTTGTTTTGATTGAGCCGTCATGGTAAAAGATATTTATGGCATCTATTGAGGCTAGCACTAAGTTTTATTAATGGATTTCATAGACTATATTTTAATTTATTGAGGCTAACTGGTTGAGATATTATTTTTGTGATTGGGTATATAAGATCAAGTTTTTTTGATGATTTAAGAGAGAGATGGTTAGATATATTATGGTTGGATGTTGTACATGAAAATTTGATATGAGTAGAGGCCAGATTGTAGATTAAGCATAATTTTGTTGTGCTTACATGTAATTGTATAGGCATATGTGATTCAAACTTCCAATTCCTTATTTTGGATTGTAGACCAATATATGTTGTAAAGTAGTGTGCTTTCCTAAGGGTTGTAGACCTCTTTTGTAATTGAGAAGTGTGCTCTAGGATGTAAGCCTTAATTGTAGAAGTTGATAAATGCAACTTCACCCAAAAACACCTGCATGCAAAGCTGTCACGAGAAGAAGCAAGAAATAGAAGACAGAAGAAAGAAACTAAGGAGGCCAAAAAGGCAGAGACATGAAATTCATGTTGCAAGAATAAAGCTTCTATTAACAATAATAATGTAGATTACAATCTCGATGTTATGAAAACTAACAAGTGAATCCTTATAAAAAGGAAACATGAAACCCTAAAAGGGAAACCCTAAGGTTAGCTGAAGCAAACTAGAGTGAATAGAAAAGTTACTAATTAGATCATAATGATTTAATTTAGTAACCTGATAGACTATTACTCTAACACCCCACTTAAGATAAGCTTAGGGAGAAGCCAAACCTAGGAAACTACTGCAGAAAGTAGGAAAGATGGGTCCCGACAACTAGGCCTGATCAGGTACCCAAAACAAGAAAGCAAACTAGATGAAGGAAACAGAGCCTCCAATCTAGGGAAAGGATGTCCCAGAGAAAGGAACAAGAATGAGCAGGAAGCATCTCTGAAGCATGAAGCTGAAAACTCTGTCAGAAGAGACTGCAGGAACCCCCACTAAAGTGCATGACCAGGTAGAGAAGACAAAGTGTCTGAAGAGCTGATCAATCGAACCAGGAAGAAATAGAACCAACAGGTGAACCCCCCCATAATGCTGAACTGGGAGAGGTGACAGGAACACTGAAATGCAATGCCAAAAACATCTGCAGAAGAAGAACCAGGAACACCAACAGTGCAACAGAAGTACACACATAGGATAAAGGGCAGTGTCATCGACACACAGCATGGGCAAATGTTGTGGAAGGTACGCTCACTTGACAAAGGTGGATGCGCCTAAAGTGGCAAAAACATCATAACCCCCCATGGCACTTTATAATAGAGTGCAAGTACAAAAACACACAAGGTGTACAAGATCCCAGAAATGCAGAAGAAGGCACTTTATCTCAATGCGTTTATAGAAAAGAATGCATCAGAAGGAGCATACAAGCTCAGATGTCAGAAAGAAGAGTGAACTATGAAATTAGAAGAAGAGATCCCAGGACCTGTAGAACCAAGCAATCCACCAGAGTGCATAAACTGCCAAACTCAGAGGAGAGAAAAACCAAAGCAGAATCTGGAAAAAATACCTCTACCACTGAATAGCACACTGAACCAGCTTTCCGACGACATCTTGTTTGCCAAAAATGGAGTCCAGATGAGCCAGATATGACTCCCGGAAGGCAAAACAAAACATCAGACTTCAACAGCAAAAAACACTATTGAAACGGTAGAACCTAAAACCCTAACCTCCATCATCGGAAAGTTCTCAAAAAGAGTTTTCCGATGGTATATGGAAGTCAGAAAAAGACCCTCGTATGCTCAAGATAGAGCAAAAAAGGCCCAGGTACCCCCAAAAAACCAAAAAAAGTTGCAAAAAGGCCCCAGGGGCTAAAAATATTGGGCCCCCGGGCGCATGGCACACGCCGGGGGCTTAACCCTGGCCCACGGTCACCATGTGACCGCACACTGTGTTTAAAAATCCCGCGGGGGCTATTACAAAATGCGCCACCCGGGGCGGTGCACAAAGCAGCAGGCGGGTGTTTGGCGGGCGGAGCAGCCGCAGTGAGGGGCCACTGAGGCGGCGGAGTGCAGGAGGTCGGCGGGGGCCACGACGGAGGGCAGCGGGCCACTGTAGAGGAGGCCGATGGGCCGGTGGGAGGCGCGGGGAGAATGCGCAGCCGGGGGGCCAGGCCGCGGTGGTGCAGCGGCAACGCCCACGAAAAACCATTGGCTGCGCTGCTTAACACGCCAAAAACCTTGAAAAAGTAGGTTTTTTAAAAAAAATTTGAAATTTTTGCCTCGGTTTTTGTGTCGTATGGCACAAAAACCAAAATTTTTTTGCCTCAGAGTCCAGTAGTCCAAAATGGACAAATTTTATGTCATTTCTGGGGTGTTGGGGTCTTCTGAGCTCAATGGAAATGTCCGTTTGAGCCCAAAGTGACCATAACCAAAGCCTTCCCCTGAAACACAACAAAAAACACTGGAAAAACTCTGAAACCCTCTGTGACTGAAATGCTTCAACAAAACACAAACAGCCGGCTGCAGGCGAGCTCTGATACCATGTAGAAGTTGATAACTGTAACTTCACCCAAGAACACCTGCATGCGAAGATGTCACGAGAAGAAGCAAGAAACAGAAGACAGAAGAAAGAAACTAAGGAGGCCAAAAAGGCAAAGACATGAAATCCATGTTGCAAGAATAAAGCTTCTATTAACAACAATAATGTAGATTACAATCTCGATGTTATGAAAACTAACAAGTGAATCCTTATAAAAAGGAAACACGAAACCCTAAAAGGGAAACCCTAAGGTTAGCTGAAGAAAACTAGAGTGAATAGGAAAGTTACTAATTAGATCATAATGATTTAATTTAGTAACCCGATAGACTATTACTCTAACATTAATGCATGTGAATTTCTCTTTTATTTTACTCAACCTTTAACATGATTATTAGTGTTTTAGAGTAATCATTTGTACCTAAAAGAAATTCAGAAGGTAATAGAGGGTTCACACTTGCCTCTGGTGTGGAAAATTTATCTAGAAACTAAATTAGGTCAAATACCTAAGGGGAATTTTTCATTACAAATCTTACCTTACCCCTAAATTAGAATGATCAATGAAAGTGATTGATGTAGTCATATGCAGAATGGAATCTAGATCACAATGGAATCACTCTTGAAGGATTATGAACAAGTTTGACGAATCACAAACAAATTTTTGTGTCTCGGTTCAAATACAACTTTTCAAGATAGGTTTTGAGACATTTATTTCTTTTCTACCATCTGGAGAATGAGCTTGCAGAGGGATTTGAGGTGATTTTCACATAAATTTAAAGCATTTTCAAAGATCAAACTAAAAACCCTTTCTATAAACATAAAAAGGTATTTATCATTCTGCAACTTGGTTTTGTATTCTGAGACTATGGATACACCTTTGATAAGGCATGAACAAAATAGACATGCTCAAGCCATCACTTGAAAGTTTAGAACATGTCCAAGAACCCCATGGGTCAAGACCAAACCATCGTCAATGATCACTCAAAAAGGAGACAAACACATCCACCTAGCTATATAATGCAATAAGATGACAACTTACAAAAAAAGGGAAAAATATCACCAACATAAGTGAATTCAAAATATTTTGATTGAAATGGCCTCTACTCAATAAATTGTATCCAAAATTTTTTTACTTTTTTTATATTACCTTGGGAAGTGCTCTCTCTTTTATAGGTGATGAAAAAAATTGCATACATGATGCAAAATGTTGCATACGCAATGTAAAAAGTTGCATAGGAACTGCAAAAAGTTGCATAGGCATCATTCTGGATCATCCAAATAGAAGGACCTTTCAGATTCCATAACATTTGCATCTGACATCTAATTGACTCTGTACAAAATGTATCATAAATATCTTGATGATATCTACAATAAAATGAGCCTAAAAATAACCTATGACTTCATATTGTTTTGTCACCATCCACTTGAATCAAGTATGATCCAAATGCAGGTAAACATTGATGCCTAAAACATGTAACAAATGGGGTAACTTAGTCTAATAATAGGGTAGGCTTGCCGACACCAACACATGGAATAAAATAAAGGATTTGTCCACACTGGGGAGTATTATATACATGTACATCGAGGCATTACCCACTTGATTGCAATCAATAGCATAAACCAACGGCTAGTCTAAGAATGAAATGCGTACATGTGCATATAAAAATCAATGTATATACATCAAGAACCTAGTCTGAACATAATAACTGAAAGAGTACAATACATAAATCTCAATTCCATTGAAACTTTCATCAATGCTCAAATACTATGAATCTAGAGGAAGCTCACCACCTGGACACTGGTCCCCAACAATGGTATAATAGCATAACTTTTAGTATTATAAGGTAATGAGAGGGGGAGGGGTGAATTAGTGCAACCATAGATAAACTAAATATTTTCATAAACTTACAAATAAACCAACATGCAAAGGTAAATATAACATAGAAGAAAAGTAAAACATGCATCCACAAATGTAACACAAGGACACCTATATTTTTCTTGGAAACCCTTATTAGAGGGGAAAATCAAGGTGGGAATTAGTACCCACAAATATTACTATTGTAGCAATAAGATTTGCCTTTTTAAGAGAATTACATCACCATGTTAAGGGTATACCTAGTTAAGAGTATCTATAACCCGGTTAAAGGTTATTACAAAATTCTTGTTAATAACTACTCGGTTAAGATATTTAAAAAACCTTCTGAGAGTCACCTTGTTAAAGGAGTTAATCTTTAGACCTATTAGGGTTCTGCATACCCTGTTAGGAGTAACCATCTTAAAATATTTTGATCGCAAGATTGTTATAACTTGCCTTGAGTATAAAAAACAAAGAATGACCTGATGATGGCACCTTCTTCCTGATAGATCTGCTTTTATACTTCTCATTATGTTGTTCTTATTTCCCTAATACCTCTAACACACTTTTTCAATTTTCCTTCAACAATCACAATCACCACACCATGAACTAACTCTACAACTTAACATGTTACATCCTTTTATATAATTTTTCAAGTTTATCACAAACCCTAAAATGTTTTACAAGAGTCAACCTTACATTCACTTAAAATAATGTGAGCGAGCGCACCAATGTACTAATTTGAAATCCTTAATGTCGGCCCTAAACACTTCAAAACTCAAATTGATCGGTCTTTGACTTTGAATTCATCGTTGAATTGATTTATCCAACTATACTCAAACTGTTCACTGTTCTTGCCGGTATCACTAGTGTTTGCCTCAAATATCTGCTTGTATGTTGAATCTTTTGAAGTGATCATAGATGTAGGTAAACATGATTATGTAGATACTTCCTAACCAATCTCACCATCTGAATCCTCAAGATTATCACCACTCATCAAATTTACCAATACTATCTGTATTATCACCGATACAAAGAACACTTAGAAAAATCCTTATGCAACCAAATTCATCACTGATATATAAGATCTAACATGTGAGATAGAGTTGTTTCCAGAAATGACAACACTACAACCTCCACTCCATGATCATCTTCATCATATGCCAACAATCTCCCCCTTTGGCATTGATAACAACACTTAGGAAAAATTTCTAAGTGTCTAACTATGCAAAGCAAAAATAACTCCCCTTAGGATTACTCCCCCTAAGGTAATTACAAATAGATCATGCAATTCTATGTAACTATAACTATACTACTCCCCCTTACAAATACTTAACCAAATTTTTCACTTTGTACTACTTCCCCTTTGACAACAATGACAAAGGTATTATAAAGATAAGAAAAATTCAAAATTTTATTGATAGAGAGTATCATATACCTATTACAATCTACTGAATACACACCAAAATTGGTCTATAAGACCTATAGATCATTATCCCATATCCTCTTTAGGTTTTCTATAATCACTATTTGACTGCATATCAGATAGGATAACTCCTCCAATGCATACATTGTGCTCATATCAGGTAGGGCTAATGCAACTTCTGCATCTTTAATTTCTTGTTGCAAAATTTTCAACTTGGGAATTAGTAGACTTTGCAACTCCAAAAATGTACCTATCTTATTCTCCTTCTCATTTCTATAATTCTTGAGTTTATGATTCATGAAACTTACTTGAGCTCCAAAATGTGTAGCAGATTGGTTGATAGGACCAAAATTAGCTACTAGTAGCCTTAGGTCCTATTGGGCTTCACTCATTTTCCTACCTATATCTTTCAAAAACTGTGAGAAATTAGAAATAGAAATAAGGATCTTACCACCTTCTTTTAATGCTTCTTTTACCCTATTAACACCAACTATCAATGACCCTCTATCAAGTGCAATGCATTGGGATAAATTTTCTGATTTCTTCTTCTCATAATCCTTTTCTACCCTTATTTCTGCAACATCTTCTAAACTTTGCATTTGATCACCTGCAAATGTCACTAATTGACCCAATTGTTCAATAGGTGCATCCTTTTCATCATAGGTTACCTCAGGCACTAAATCTAACAATATACTCTTGCAGACTATATTATTTGTGCGTCCTTCTTCTGATCCCTTTTGGACTTAGAGTTAATAGCCACAATAGAATTAATAATTTTAGTATGGCTCATTGTACTCAATTCTATTGGCCCTTGAATGAATGACATGTCATCTTCATCCATCTCATCAAAACTTTTCTTAATAGAAGACATATAAAATGTTACCTTTTCTTTTTCCTTGTCTTTCATCTTCTCCTTTTTTCTCTTTCTTTTCCCATTCTCATTTCATCTGTACATCCTTAGTATGTGAAATCTCTTGCTTCTCCTTATCTTCATCTTGGCCAACAGTTTCCTCTACTACTGGTACTTGTTGCTTCTCACTAGTAGGAACTTCGACTTAGGTATCATTAGTCATAACTTGATATGTTTCTTTCTTTGTCTCTATGGTATCATGAGAATCCACATGTTCATCTATTGTATCCTTAGGGTCATCTAGAACATTCATGAGTGGAATTTCATCTATGGTGACATTTACAACATCAACCATCCATCCCTCATTGGTATGTGTTGTGTGTGGTGAAATGTGCCATTCAATTTGCAACACCAAACACTTGAATAAACCATTAATTTAATGGGTTAGTATCAAATCTAAATTGAAATTATTACACAACTACCCTTAAGAGAGGCATATTGCTTCCTAGTTGAAGCAAGTGTGATTTCATAAGAATGCTCATCATATCGGCATATGAAATCAATGAATAAAGTACTCCAAAATGGAATATTCCATGGAAATGAGTAAGATGCATGAACTTGCATACTTTTCTCTCAAGAACCTTGAAGGTGGAAATGCATGCAGAAGAAAACTAAGTGCATATTAACCATGAAAATGCAGCTAAGAGAGCCATTTACAACTATCAAATCAAGCTAAGAATGAAATCACTATTAAACTAAGAATGTAAACTAGAGTCTAAATGCAAGCAAATTAAGATAAAATGAAGATGGAGGCAAGAACAATCTTCAAAACCTAGAACAAAACTAGCATTATTACCTTACTCCCAAATTTTCCTCTCTCTTTTTTTTTTTATCAAAGGGAGCTATTCCTTTTATAGGAATTCTAGAGAGATGAATGGTCAAGATTCAACTGAGAAGAGCAGTAGAGATACAATTTCTCTTAATGCATGTGTGTTTGATCCAAGTGGATTGATTTTGATTGGTAAACTTTGTGCTTGTTTGGGGGAGGATGAGACAAATTTGTTAATTTCCCAATTTAATTTCTTTTATTTGATTTTTGAGTGCTCACACATGTGTGAGGATGTGTGAATGGGTTCACTTAATTAAAAGTGTTTATGACTTTTAAGTAAGTTCCCTAGTTTAAAGAAATCAAATAATTTGAGATTTGATTCAACAAGTCATGTTTAATTATGTAGATGTATGCAAGTTTTATTAAATGCTTCCATAATTAGGGTATAGAAATAAATGCCTTTAATTTAGGATTTCTTAAGGCCAATTAATCAAATTAGGGGCTATAGGTTTACTAGACCAATTTTAGGTGATTACATTTGCCCCTCTTAGAATTGATGTGTGAGCAGCATGTTGATTCAAAGAACTTTTGATGAAAGATCCAGAAATAGCTTGATGTGAAGTGATGAAACTCTCTCAGATGAGAACCAATTCCAAAATTGATCGAACAAAGATCAATTGAATATTGATGATATCAGCTATGGACTTGATTGAGAGAATACTGGTAGAGAGATCTAAAGATATCAGCTCCAGACTTGTTTGAGTGAATTCTGATAGAAAATATCAGAAGATATCAGCTCTGGGCTTGATTGAGTGAATACTGATGGAAAGATTCAAATATCTAGCTTGATGTGAAGGAATGAAACTGAACATTCATCTCTAGATCAAATTTCTCAGTTTTGGATTGGTTTGAATGATGAATCAACCTGATTTCATATGATGAGATTGACTACCATTTGATTGATTGCTGGAGATAAATGACTTGATATGGGTCATGATGAAGCCAATTGCCTGATTGAGAGGTATTATTAGATTGATGTGGTGCCCCTGTAGATTCAAGTGACTTAATTTGAAGTGATAAAATCACTTGGATGGATATTGGTTTGATGCGGAGCCTTGATTCTCCTAGAGATTGAAATTTTTGATGTGAATCAAATTATCAATTTAATGGTACTACACCCTTGGGATCCTCTGATATGCCCCTGTAGATTCAAATGACTTGATTTGAAGCGATAAAATCACTTGGAGGGATATTGGTTTGATGTGGAGCACTGATTCTCCTGGAGATTGAAATTTTTGATGTGAATCAAATTATCAATGTAATGGTACTACCCCCTTGGAATCAAAATTCAAATGAGGTGAGGGCAATAATCTTGAAAAGTGTCGGGTAGTCTGAATAGATGTAGAAAGATGAGATTCAATCTTGGATGATGAACTGGTTGACCTATTTTGACAAAGAGTTGACTTGTATTGACCAAGGTTGAATTTCTTGGATTGAAGTGAAGAATGCTTGATTTAGTCATTTAGGAACGATTTCAAAGAAAAATCTTGTGAGACAAGCTTCGACGATCAACTGCATTTGAGTGACAGGTTAAAGTGCATTTTTGAACATCAAAATATTGTCAAATTAGAATTTTAGTCCTGAAAATGGATTCAAGAATGTCTGATTAGCCAAGGGTGCAATTTTTACATTCATCGAGCAATTTGGAAAATTAGGTCAAAACCTATATAAGGCCAAAAAGGGTCATTTTCAAATCATTTTCACTTTTCGAGTTTAGAATTCCAAAATCCTTCTCTGAGTCAAAATGGTGGTCCCCATCATAGATCATTGATTTTAGTACCTGCAGGGGCATGGATGACCCAAAAATTACCCGCCTCCAGTAAGTAGTTGGAAAAATTACACTGTAGGTTAAATATTTTCTTGTTTTTGATAGATTTTTCCATGTTTTTCACATTTTCTAACCATAGGATCGGGTTGTCATATGAGCCAGTGAGAAAACTCTTACAAAAACTACAAAAACTTAGTTTGTCATATGTTCTCATTGGTTTTTTCATCTGGGAATGACCCAATTTTTGTATGAGGACCTTCATAAAAACCCATTTTGTTGCACCATACCGATTGTTTTGTCATTTTAGCCTAAATTACTGTACTGTATAGAACCCTGACTCATACAAGATTTCATGCTAGTGAACCTTCATTGTACTTTGTTGTATGGAAGGAAATGGGCATTTTTGAGGTCTTTACCAAGAAATTTCACTTCTGTCTGTAGAATATTTAGATTACTTATCCTTTTTGTTATCTTTTCGATCTATTATGTACTCATTTGGCTCTGTTACCGATGATTGTTCATTGATTTCTCTATTGTAGGGAATTGCCAGATATTCAGTTATGATCTACATATCCTCCGACCATGCGGTTAGTGAGGAACCTTTCTAATGCTGAGCAAGGTTACTACATATGCATGATTTCCGTATAAACTACAGATTTCTCACAGCATTGCTGGAATGTTTCCATAGTGAGCATAATACCTTTCACTTACCGAATGGGGAGATGACCATCACTCTTGAGGTTGTATATAGGATTATGGAGATCCCTTTTACTGGAGAGTAGATAGAGTATGATTCAGCACTGTGACTTGGCATACAGAATCTTATTCAAGTTTTTCATGATTGTACCATCTTAGACATAGTCATTTCTTTGGATGAGATGGTGATCCAATATGGTGCACAATATCCACTTGTTGTTTCATTATGTTAGATAGGAGTCAATAGGGATTCCTGGAAGGTTGGGGTTGGGTATTGGAGAGACTTGTGACCCACCCTGAGTAGTTAGGCTAGGGCCAGTGCTTGCTAGCATATATGTACCACGAGATGCATGAGGTGGTTTTCCAAGGTGCTAGAGTTATGAATGCATGGGTAATGGTCTTATAGACATGGGCATGGGAGCACCTTCTGATTAGAAGACCAGTAATAGAGGATCCACAAAAAAGTGGACAAACTTTCATAAATAGGTATTTAGGTTTCTTGACACAGCCCCACATGGGGAAGACTGACTATTAGATGTGTCAGCTTAATGATCTCATCTTAGTTGTCTGGAAACCTTATAGAGGGACAGAGGCCTGAGCCGAATGGAGGGCTCAAAGGAGATACAACTTGATGTCACTTCCTTTCCTTGGGAGGAATTCCACTTTTGTTGAGCCCTTTGAAGTGTCTCGAGTACTGTAGCAGTATGGCCATCCACAAATCATACCACATGAGTTCACAACCTATGCTCATTTTATTAATGCGGAGCGCCAGGGGTGGTCTCTGAGACTATCTTTGGCTCTTTGTTTATAGGAGCTTATAGGGTTATATTGACCATCCTGGGACTATTTAGAGTATATATAAAATGGAGGGGCACACCCCAGTATAGGGATTATTTTGCATGTCATCCCTTTCTATGATTTGTAGATTTAGCTGAGAGAGCACCTTGGGTAGAGGAGGTAGATATAACCCAGAGGGCTGCATGTGTAGGATAAAGGGTCCCCACATAAAGAGGAGCATGAGGGAATCTAGGTTCCATCTCTAGTAGGGAACCTATAGTAGGTCAATAGTGGCAGTGGGGTGAGGGTGGGACCTTAGGTTCTATTGGTGTCGGTGTTGCATCTACTGGTGTAATAGATGAGGAGATGGATGAGGCTCAACAAGATCCCACTTTTCATGATATTTCCCAACATGTTCGCCAATGGAGGTGTTCTTATCTAGGAGATGAGGAGGGTGTGCAAAGGGAGCAGACCCCATAGGATGTGATCCGTACCTTGAAAGGATGGGTCAGAGCTGTTACAAAGTAAAGTCCACCAAGATAACTGAGAGGGGGGGGGGGTGAATCAGTTATCTGAATAATATAACTTTTATCAATCTTATTAACTTTAAAACATGTAAATAACAATAAGAAAAACCACAAAAAGATAACCATACACAATAACACCAAATTTGTTAACTAGGGAAACTCTTGATCAAAGAGTAAACCCCGATGGGAATGATGCCCACAAAAATATGTACTAATATAAAAATTCCTTGTGAGAGGATGGACTCTGTTAGGAGTCTATAAAATACATTTAGTACATATCAGTCCCTTTTAGGACACTTTGAATCCTTGGTAGAAGACCCTAACCCTATTAGGAGTTGTGGAAGGTAGAAGGACCCACTGTCCAAACAACTTCAAGGGAAAGACCACTGAACCCACTGTCCAATTGATCTTTGTATTATTTAGAATAGAATAATACCAAATAAACTAAATTCTAAAAATCTATATCCTCTCTTCTCTGACCATGCCTCTGCTACACCAAATACTACCATATCTCAAATACCAGATCTACCAACTTCACTTCACATACAATCCTTTCAATACTGCTACAAAAAAATACATACATGCTCACTCTCTATATCATCATCCTTCATTCCATTTATTCATTCATTCATTTGTTCACTCATTTAAAATAAAATAACAATATTTCCTTTATACCAATCCCAATACTTCACAATTGAGCCAACCAATTAATCCTAAATAATTACAAAATATAAAACAATACATGTTACATAATTACACCACACTATCAGCTCACAAACTTAATAATTCTTCACATGTGTGATCCCAAACTAAGCGATCTTAGTCAGATCACCTTCATACTATCTTCCAACTCTGCATTACTTTGGTAAACCAGATTCCATACCAGTTAAAATATATAATCCAAACATCACAAACTATCTCTCAAAAAATCTGTCAAAATATGATCTTCAACAAACAATTGAATCTCCATATGCGCTCTTGACCACATCATCAAGATAATAATTTAAATACATTCTCCACTATGCATAACCTCATCTGCAATCCTTTGTCTGTGCTAACTCAATCTCTGTCTGCTACTCTATCAATCTTCATTAAAACACTATGTTGATATCTAAACAATATGTTGACATCAATGACAAACATAGTCACTAATGTAACATATGACAACTCCAATAATGCTAACAATCCCCCCCTTTGGCATTGATGACAACATATATGAAAAACATCCAATGTTCCATGAAGACTCTACTACTGCTCTGCTACTTCTCTTGTCTTCATTAAATATTCTTCATCAATCATTGTCTTCCTCATTCTATATATTGTTCCTCTCTTTTAGTTTTTCCACTGCTTCTCTACATTTTTTTCATGTTTTCTTCTCCCCCATTGACATCAATGACAAAAGGCATCACTATATCAATACAATACTAGCTTTAAATTCCAAAGACATTGTTTGAAAATACCACTTACCAAGATTACTCCATGACTCAATTCAAACACAGATACTCCCCCATAGAGGAAGCATCGACAATCAGTCTAGAAGGAATATAGTGCTTTGTACCACTGGACTAATGCAACCACTACATCACTTCTCAAAAGTAGGTTGGGGCATCACCCCAAGCATAACTCTCAAATAGTCAAATGTATCCTTAGGTAAAGGCTTTGTAAAAATATCTGTTATCCACTCTTTTCTACTAATATACTCAAGTTTGACTTCTTTCTCTACAACTTTCTCTCTTATAACATGATACATTATCTCTATATGCTTTGTTTTTTAATGTAATACTGGGTTTTTTGAAATACTTACTGTACTTGTGTTATCACAGTGTATGATAACAGGTTCCTTAATCTCAATTCCAATATCCTTCACTATTTATTTTATCCACATTATCTGATTATAATTATTTGTTGCTGCTACATATTCTACTCTTGTTGTGCTTTGTGAGATACAATTTTGTTTCTATTTAACCACGAAACCAATCTTCCTCCAAGAAAAAATGCTCCTCCGCTTGTACTCTTTTTATCATCCACACTTCCTCCCCAATCAACATCTGTATATGTACATAGGGTAAAATCATTTGTTCTATCATACTACAATTCATATTGAATTATTCCTTTCAAATATATGAATATCCTTTTCACTGCTACATAATGTGATTCTTTAGGATCATCTTGAAATCTCACAACAATTCCAACTGCATTAGATATATCTGGTCTTGTATGAGTCAAATATTGCAATCCTCCAATCATGGATCTATACTTTCTCTATTCAACTTAAGGTATTTCATCTTTGCTAGATAACTTGTGACCAGTTACCATGGGTGTACCAATAGGCTTACAATATTCCATACCAAATCTATGCAATAAGTCTTTTAGATACTTAGTTTGAGATAAGAAAATAACATCACTATTATACACAATCTGCAAACCTAGGAAAAAAATCATTTCTCCAATCATACTCATCTCAAATTTTGTCTTCATTTCATCAACAAACTTATCACTTACTTCATCTTCACCTCCAAAGATTATGTCATAAAAAAAATAACAATAATCAGTAAACCATTCTCAATTTCTTTTATATATAAGTTACTATCTGCAGTTCCTTTAGCAAGTCCCAATTTTTCCAAATACTTATCCAACCTCGCATACCAGGTTCTGGGTGCTTGCTTCAATCCATATTACCACATCACCTTCCTGTGTCAAGGGAAATCCATCAGACTGCTCTATGTAAACTTCTTCTTCCAATTCACCATTCAAAAATGCTGACTTCACGTCCATCAAATATACTTTGAATATCTTATAAGCTGCAAAAGCCAAAAACATTCTAATACTTCAAGTCTTGCAATAGGTGCAAACATTTATTCATAGTGAAAACTTTATTTTTGTGAATATCTTTTACATACCAGTCTTTCTTTGTTCGTTATAACTTTGCCTTGTTCATTCATCTTGTTTTTGAATACCCATTTAGTTCCAATAACATTTTTTCCTTTAGGTCTAGGAACTAATTCCTATGTGTTATTCTTCTCAATCTAATATAATTATTCCTTCATTGCATGAATCCATATTCATCCTTAGAAGCTTCATCAGTACTTTTAGGTTCAATCTGAGAAATCAAACATAATTATCCATGTACCTTATTTCTTGTTATAACTCTTGTGTCTCTGCTTCCAATAATCTATTATGTAGGGTGATTCTTTGTCAAATTCTTGTTTGGTGTTGTTGCTTCAACTCTTGCTTCAATTCTAGGTTCAAATCTAGGTTCAAATCTAGGTTCAGATCTCAGATATAATCTTTGTTCTTCACTTTCTTCATTATCATGAATCTCAATCTGTAAATCATTGTTAGTCTCAAAAAATAATTCAACATTCTCTTGATTAGTTATAGGAGGAGCTTCTTCTTCTGAGTCATAATCAAGTATTCTTTCTTGACTTCTGAAATTTTTGTCCACTTTAACATTTGTGCTCTCAACAATAGTTTTAGTTCTCTGATTAAAACATCTAAAGGCTTTTCTCTTCAATGAATGTCCAAGAAATATACCTTCATCACTTCTAGGGTCAAACTTACCAATGTCATCATCTCTTTTAATATAAAACTTACTTCCAAAATTTTTGAACTATCTCACTGATGGTGCATGTCCAAACCATAATTCACAAGGAGTCTTTTTTGTGTTTTCTCAGATTTGTACTTTGTTTATTGTAAATACTGTTGTATTCACTGCTTCTCTCCAAAATGTCTTCACTACATCATTCTCAAACAACATAGCTCTTACTGCTTCAGTTATAGACCTATTCCTTCTTTCTACAATACCATTCTGCTTAGGTATTCTAGGGGCTGAAAGTTGTCTCTTAATACCATTTACTTCATAAAAGGTGTTAAACTCACTTGAATTAAATTCTCCTCCTCTATCTGATCTTAAACATTTAATATTCATTCCTTATTCACTCTCCAATTTATTCTTAAGCAATCTAAACTTCTCAAATACTTCTTATTTTTCTTTAAGAAAAGATACCCACATCATTCTATTGAAATCATCAACAAGAATCATAAAATACCTTTCACCATAAAATCCTCTTGTTCTGGTAGGACCACTCAAATATATATTAGAGGATGGAGTAATCTCTTATTTGAAAGAGTATAATAGATATTTAGTAGAGATCAAAGGGGATATTCTTGATGATGTATTTGACATCTTAGAAGAAATAAGGTTGAAAACAAAAGATAAGGATAAGAATATTGGAGAGAGGATTGTGATCAATATTTGTTTAGTTATTGCTAAAGATGAAATGAATAACATTCTTGAGAAAGAAAAGAAAGAATTGATGAGAAAATAAAGGATAAAAAAACTCATGATGGGGAAAATAGATGAAGTAACTGAGGTGACAAAAGAAATAATGACTAAATTATTATTGAACAATTAGTATGATATTGCATCGAAGGATGATAGGAAGGAGTCACTTGTTGATACCACTATTCATGACAGTGAGCCCCTTTATGTAACGGATACTTCATTTCAGATATCTAATGAAGAGCCTAATGTTTTTATTTTTGGAGTACCTATAAATTTTTCAGTTTAGTCTATGGTTGATGAAGAAATGATAGGTGGAGTTTATAGTGTTAATATGACTATGAAGAAAGAAGACTATTTTATTTATGACAAGGATAGGGAAGATATTGCAAAATATAATCAGGCTGATGATTAGTCAAAGATATCAAATGTTGAAGCAGATAAAGGGGAAGTTAAGACAAAGAAATCAATTGATGATAATCAAAAGAAAGATGAAGTTGTTGAGAAAGTTATTGAGGAGAAAATTGAGCACAAATTGTATGCAAGAGATAATGGAAAAAATGAATTCTTTGAATATGATAGTATTTTCACGGAAGATATGATGATTGCATAAGGTCTGATTTAGTTGGACATTCTCAGTCCAGTTTAGTTGATGAGACTTTCTTCGGTAGCCAAGTCCAAAGAAACAAAGAAAATTATGAAAACCCATAGGAAAGATAATTAATTTATTGCACTTTGTTTCGAAGTATTAAGTAAGATCATGCCGACCTACACAAAAGATCAGAATGAAACACAATCATGTCAGCATGAGGGATTGTTGAATGTAGTAAACGATCACTTTGAGTCATTAGAGAAATCAACAGTGATGAAGGTTCAAAACAAATTTGATGAGGAGAGGCTCAAGAAACTAATTTCCATGAATACAAATGAAAAAATATAATTGGAAATAGCATTTCAAAGGGTAAAGTATGCTCTAGCTGAAGGATGAAAAATTTATAGAGCTTACATTGAATATCGTAAGTATGTTTCAGATATTGATAAGATTATAAGGGAGCACGAAGTGAAGCTATCTGAGATAAAAAATAATTATGATCCTTTGAATAATTTAGCATTAAATCATATAGTTCAAGTGACTTCATTAAATGAAAAAATTAGAACACTTGTAACTGAAAAAGATAGAGTTAAGATAAGGATCAGTGAGTTGATGAACTTAATTGTTCCTAAACTTGATGTTTTGATTAATGGGTTGAAGGAAGCTGAAGCAACATACATGTTACTAGATGAATTAAACCTTTTTTTCTACAAATATGTTTGGTTATTCCATATGAATTCAAATTGAAGTGCTGGAGAGAATGAAAAGGAGTTTGGAAACATATTTGTCTGCCTTGAAGGACAATTTATTAGATGTATTCAAACTTTTGTTAGTATTTTTGCATAATTATATATAGGTGGAGTTATATAGGATTTTGGTAGTCAAATTTTTGGGCACCCAAACCTTTTCCATTGATGTCAAAGGGGGAGAGGTAAGGAGTAAAAAATAAGACATGCAGTTAGGGGGTAGGATATGTTTTGGTTAGGGAGAACAATCTTTGAAGTTTGGAATTTTGTTTGGACACTTAGTCATTTTTTGCTAAGTGTTGCAATTAATGCAAAATGGGGAGATTTCAACAAGAGACATTGATATCAATATTTTATGTTGTCATTGATTTAAAAAATACATGATTCTTATTGTAACTTATCTTATTTTGTATTTACCAAAGGTTATATTGATGGATTGGCTAAGTATAGGAGAATAAGGACAATGTATAGGCTACAGTATAAGGATCAGTACAAATAGTTGACTTTGAGTTTTTAGGTGTGCAATGTCTACAATAGACACTAATGGAGAGATTGTATGTTGTCATTGATGATAACTATACATCTTACTGATGATTGGATGACACACTTTTGTGATACTGAAGGATATAATGTAAAATTGGCTAAGTCTAGAATTATTGGCATAGTAATATAGTTTTTGTATTTGATTGGTATGGACACATATGACAAAATTTTTATGTGCGATTCCAGGAGATGATTCATAGATGATATTACTACCTATGTCTATGACCAAAATTTTTTGATGTTGATATTTCTTGGAGTTATAATTTTTTGAGTACCAGGTTAACAGGTTGGTGATAGAGACAGAGATAGTTGATCAATAGATCGTGCAACGATCCTATTGGATTGATTGTATAATTAGTTTGATCGATGATGGATTTAGAGATGAAATGGTAAATGATGTACAAGCTATGATTTGGGTTATCATGGAGAATTTATAAGGTATTTTTTTGACTCACTACATGCTCCTCATTTTCTTCTTATGGCTAACATTGTTACGAAAAAGTTGATATATAAGATTGATTTTTTGTGTTTATTAATATATGAAATGGTTGGATATGATTTATGTATGTTGTATTTGATTAATGGATTAGTAATCAGAGGATCGACAATCAGACAATAAGTTTTTTTTAGGTTCATTGGAATTGCATTATCATCATGATGTTGTTTCTCAGTTCACCTTTTTGTGGATGAATATTTTTGTGGTAGTAAGCCTCTAAAGTTTGTATACCTATTTCATAATTGAGTAGTGATATCTAGTCATAATTGAGTAGTGATATCTAGGCTATAATCCTAAATGCATGTGCATTCTCCTATTATACTTTCACCCCTAATAGGGTAACTTATTTTTGTAGAAGTAATACTTGTGGTTTTTATCCCCACCATGGTTTTTACCTTAACCAAGTTTCCATGCAAACATCATGGTTTTATGATGTTGTGGATGCTTTTCTTATTTTTTAAGCTTCTTATTGTTTATTACTTTTAGTTTATGGTTGTGAAATCAAGTTAAGAAAATTTTAAAAGATATAATATTGATTCACCCCACCCTCTCAATATTACCCAATCCTAACAATCAGTATTTGGTCCTTGGAAGAAATCTAACAGCTTGAGGAAGGTCCTAATGGAAGATTTAACAGTTTCTATCAGTGCTCAGAAACAACTCTTGGTTGCGCTTGATGATCTTGACAAATCTAATGCTCATAAATCTGTGTTGGAAATTAAACTTAAGGATTCTAAAAGTTTCATTGATAAATTCAAGAATAAATGAAAAAATCTAGAGATAAGAGGAAAGACCTTGTTGATCAGTTGTAACATAAATATGACTCAAAGCCATTGAAAGACAAAATTTATGAATGTGAATAGATCTCTAAAGATAGAGATAATATAAAACATGAATTATAATTTGTGGCAATGAAGATGACTAAAGAGATTGAAGCTAAGAATAATCTTGAACAAACCTTGAAGGGTAAGACATTTAGTGTTACAAGCTAAATGGTGAAGCTGGACAGTTGCAGATTAATCTTGAAGAATCCAAACACAATGAGAAGGAGCTTGAAATAGTTAATAAAGTTCTTAGGAGTGAATTTGCATCAAGAAATGAATTCAAAGAAAGTTGAAATCTAGTTCTATGAAGATTGATGAACAACTTTATAGACAAATACCTAAAGGAGAGACTCAGATTTGATAAAGGAGAAAGTACAGGATCAGAAGAGAAACTCAATCCACCAAAGAATTGAATTGAAGAAACTAAGAAGAAACATATGAGACCACCTAATTTCAATGGTAGATGCTTTACATGTAAAAAAATTGGGCATAGAGTGAAGGAGTGTAGAAGACCTGATGCTAAACCATTTCCTAGTTATTGTTTCACTTTCTACAAGTATGGACACAAATCAAATGAATGTAGATCAAAGATGAATAATTATATGAACCAGAGGAACATAACCTATTACATATGAAATAAATTTGGACATATTATGAAGTAGTGTAGATTGAGGAAAAATATGTAAATCAAAAGGTATGGAAATGTGATATGTTATAATTGCAAAAATTATGGTCATATTGTAAGGAATTGTAGATATAATAATGCAAGAGGTTCAGTAGATAAGAACCAAGAAAAAAATGATAAGGGAAAGAAAATTATTGATGTTGAGGAAGTTAGAAAGGAAATGAGAAAGACATGGGATATAAAAGAATTGATTGATGATATAGGGAATATCACACCAATTTTTTGTGTGGAAATTTCATCAGAAAACTGATTAGGTCCTTGATCTAATGGGGAGCTTTTCATGAAAAATCATTATCTATCCCCTGAAACCGATAGAGAGGTAAATGTGATCCACATATTAAGATGAATAATTTTTTTTCTGACAAGTTATACCTTTCACAAATTATTTTTTGAAGATTTGAAGAGTCGAAGATGAATTTGATACACTATGTCTTGAGAAAGTTTGTAAGTCAAAGTACACCAACATTAAATGCAACCACTTTTTGGCTTGCAAAGTAACAAAATTACATTTTAATTTTCATTTATCACCTTGCAAGTCATAGAATGATTTTTCCAGAGAATTTGAGGTGATCTAGCAACAATTTAAGACAATTTTATCTACATATTTCATCTGTGCCCTAGAATTTGATGAAAGAGGTATTTTTATTGAAAACCTACATTTGCAAAGGAAAGGTTAAGCCATCTCATATTGAGAAAAGAGTGAAGATGGAGGATACAAGAAATTATAAGAGTGAAGATGTTGATGAAGTCACCGATTTAGATGAAACTATAAAGAAGCTCAGATCTAAAGGCACAAAGGAAACACATATAGTTAAGGATGATCCTACAGAGAAGAAATAGTGGACAAATACTGGTAAGCCCACTACTCTGCAAATGATGTTATCAAGAATGTTAATGTTCATACAATTATAGTGAAAGTAAAGATATATTAAATTTGGTATGTAGTAGATGAGAAGAAGCAGTGATTTCATATTTGAACAAGTACAAATTTTTTTTTATAGAAATCAGAAGTGAGATTGTTGATGACTTATATGAAATAATTTATGCAAGAAGACTAACTTCTATGCAACAATATAACAATATTAAAGAACAAGTATTATTACAGTTGAATCCTATATTTTCTATTGATGAGATTGAGAGAATTCTTGGATTGACCAAGAATGAATTCAGAAGAAAGAAAATAGTAAACAAGGTTATGTTTGCATAGACCGATGAGGTGATTGAAGAGACTGAGAACTTATTGACAAAGGTACTTATTAAGATTTACATTCATGTGATTGAAAAGAAAAATGATTAGGAAGTTACTATTGAGAAAGTTGATACACATGTGGATACATTTACTAAAACAAAAGGAGATGAACCTGATGGATACATAGGAGGAGCTCCTATTATCTTTACCATGGATCCTTTGAGATGAGAAGATGACATACATGGTGTAATGAATTACAAGGAAATAATCAAGAAAGTAGAATATGAATTGAATAAGGATGCTAAAAATATTAATGTGGACCAGTCAATAAATGATGTAATCACTGACATCAATATAATTTAGAAGGATAAGGAATTAGAGGTGGAGAAGGTAAGAAATGAAATTCAAACTGATAAACATCCAGACACACAAGGTCCTATTGCTACCACTGATACTAATACATCCACTATTACTGAAAATTTTGAAGAAGAGGCAAGAGACACTACATTAGCAGCAAATGAAGACATTGACGATGATAAGAACATGAATTTGATACAAAGTCCTATTTAGTTGAATGTATTAAGTCTAGAGGAGCTTATGAATATTTCTACTTTAGCATAGTCAAGGGGAAGGAAACAAATTATGAAGTCACATGAAAAGGATAATGAATTAATTTCATTTACTTCACAATTTATGAGCAAACTTATGCCTACACATGTAGTGAACCATAATGAATATACATATATTCATTTGGAAAGTTTTTTAAAGGCATAAAATACTCATTTTGAATCACTACAATAGTTTGCATTAACTAAAGCTCAATGTGAGTATGAGGATTACAAACTTGGTAAGCTTAAGGCTGAGGTGATCTCTGATAAAAATTCATTGAGTATAGATATTTAGAGTATCACTGATGCATTGGCAGAGGGAAGAAAGATCTACCAAGGATGCATAGACTACACCACTTTTATCTTTGATGTTGATAAAGTCATTAATAAGTTTGAAGTCAAGTAATCTGAATTGGAAAAATTATTTGATCCCTTGCAATAATTAGCTTTAGATAATGCAACACAAGTGACCACCATTCATGATAAAATTAAGAAAATTATTACATAAAAGGAGAGATTAAAGGGAAATATTGGATAGATTAGGAGCCTCATTATTCCTAAACTTGATATTTTGACTTGAAGCTTGAAGGATGCAGAAAAGACATATGGGATGACTGAGACTACAAATCTGATATACACTGAAGAATAAACTTATGACATATGTGGACAGATTATGATCATGGAGAGCTTTAAGAAAATTTTGGATAATGATTATGCATATCTAAAGAGAAATTTCTCTGATATTTTCAAATTGCTGTAAGTATGCTTGAACATCTTGTACAAATTTAGGATTTTGGTAGATAATTTTTGGAAGTAGTTCCCAGCCTTTTCGATTGATGTCAAAGGTGAAGAGATAAGGTTCAAAAACAACATATCAAGCATTGGGGGAGCTAAATTTTTATTTCAAGAGGTAAGGAGAGATTGGGAGAGATAATGATCAATCTTTTGGAGTTTGGCATTTTTGACACTTAGTCATTTTTTCACATAGTGTTGCCATCAATTCCAATGGTGAAGATTGTTGGAAAGAGATAGTAATGGAGAGATTGCATGTTGTCATTGATGGTAGATACACATCTTGTAGATTATTACTAGACACAATTTTGTGATACTGAAGGATATAATGTAAAATTGGCTAAGTCCAGAATTATTGACATAGTGATATAGTTTTGGTATTTAGATCAGTACAGACACATATGATAGAATTTTGATGTGTGATTGAAGGAGATAATTCATAGATGATATTAATACTTATGTCTATGATCACAATTTTTGATGTTGAGATTTGATGGAGTTATAATTTTCTGAGTACCAGGTTAATAGGTTGGTGATAAAGACAAAGACAATTGATCACTAGATTGTGTAGAGATCCTATTAAATCGATGGTATAATTAGTTTGATCAATGGAGTTAGAGATGAAATGGTACATGGTGTACACACTATGATTTAGGTTAGCATGGAGAATTGATAAGGTATTGGCCAACACACAACACACTACTCATTTTGTTCTTATGGATGCCAATGTTAAGAAAAAAGTTGATATATAAGGTTGATTTTTTGTGTATATTAATATATGTGATGGTTGGATATGATTTCTATATGTTATATGTTATTGATGGATTAGTAATAAGAGGACCGACAACCAGATAAGTAGTTTTGTTTTGAGGTTCATTGGAACTGCATTAACATTGTGATGTTGTTTCTCAGTTCACCTTTTTGTGGATGAATATTTTTGTATGGCAGTAAGCCTATGAAGGTTGTATACCTATTTTCTAATTGAGAAGTGATCTCTATGATGTAATCTTGAATTCATGTGTATTCTCCTATTGTACTTTCACCCCTAACATGGTAAATTATTTCTGCAGAAGTAATAAAAGTGGGTTCCATCCCCACTGAGGTTTTTCCCATAATTAGGTTTCCACACAAAAATCATGGTGTTATGATGTTGTGGATTATCTTCTTACTTTTCAGTTTCTTATTGTGTATTACTTTCATTTTATGGTTGTACAATCAAGTTAAGAAACTATTAAAATATGTAATAATGATTCACCACCCCGCTTAGTGTAACCACTCTAATTTGGTCTACTCTAACTAGATACCCTATTTTTCTTGTGTGATCATACCCCTAATTATGTCAAAACAATTATTCAATTATTGGCATAACACATTAAAATCAATTTAATCTCCTAAAATCAAAGTGATTTCATCACCGACTCACATTAATTACATTGGCCTATTTTAATCAAATCAAAACAATTAAATACTTGGCTAAAGTAATTAATTAAAAGGAATTAAATAAATCTCCTAATTACAACTCCTCACTTGCACATGGAAATTCAATCCATAAGCCAATGAGAGTTCACTCACTTAAATCACTCACATGGATCACCAAAGATTCAATCTCCACCTCTCTTCACAAATCAATCTAAACCACTCATTCCTCAAATTCTTCTATAAAAGGATTGAATTTTGAGCTCAATTGGCCCCAATTCTTATAATTTCAATTATAACCTTATGCTACTCTAATTTCTAGAAATCTAAATGCATTCTTAGTTCATAACTTCACATAATTTCATGATCTTCTTTGGTGCACTAAAATGAACTTTGCATTGCAATTTAATTTGATTTCTCATTGAATCTTCCATTCTAAGATTTTTTGAGGCTTACCCTATATCAACATAGATTAGCATTATTTCTCACTTACATACTCTCCAGTCAATACTGATTTTGGTTAAAGTTGGAATATTTTAGGACATTATATTTGATGGACTAGACATTATTAGTATTATTTATGTCATGTGATGATTTCTTTAGTATACTTCATTGATGATGTTTATGGTTTTTTGAATATACGCATGCATTATGCTGATTATTTCTGTATTTTAATTCAAATGGAGGAATACGTTATGTTATTTTGATTATGCAATCAATTATGGTTATCAGGTGCAGAAATGAGAAAAAGGTTATTAAATGAAAATGTAGAATGTTTAGTCAATTGATTATGCAATTTGATTTATATATATATACATGTGATTTTATTGAGCTACTGATGTTCGATTTCAGTATGCATGAAAATTACCATGGAAATTATTAGAGAATCAGTAACCAACCTTATGTGCAAACTGTAAAGCCAAGGTTGAATCTAATGAAGAGATTCAAACCTCATTGTTAAGTGATTTGATTCGTGACTGTAAATTGTATGTATGTATTAGGTACTTCTTTGTGTGCTTAGTGACATGTCAATGTTAAATTATATATTTTACAGTGTCACTTGACACTTGTTATGTGTTTATGTAATGACATGTCTACTAAGGTTGGAAATGTAACCCTAAGCCTAAACAAATTATTAGGAACCTAATTAAACCCCCTTTGTTTGGAGATACTTGTAAAGTCCCACCAATGAGATTATTTAAATTTAAATTTTTATTATAGTCACTAATAGAGGCCAAAAAGTGGTCCTAAGGACCAATTTTAGCAAAATCCATATACCTTAGTGATAGGGGTATGGGTTAGAAACATTTCTAACACTTCTAGAACCCCCTAGTGGCCTAGGTGACCCTCTTAATGACCCATTTCCCACATGTTTCGAAAATAGAGTGAGTCTTGACCTTTACCCAAACCCACACTCTTTTCCAATCTTGCAATTATGATAGGGGACAAGGGAAAGCCAAATGACTTAAGGGTCAAATTTGAATTTAATGCTGGTGGATGGGTAGGATTTGAAGGCCTTTTTAGAGGCCTTTTGGAAAGTTAGTGGGTGTTCACCCACTCTCTACTTTTAGAGAAATTAGGGTTTTGGATTGAATGAAGAAAAAAGGGATTGGGCTCTTCTCAAACATCATTTTTTCATAACACTTGTGAGGTTGGTCTCCACCATTTCCATGGAATCTTTCTTGTTTTGTTGCAATTAGAGTAGTATGTATTTCATTCTCTTGTATATGTGATTTATGTGTTTTGTGTTGTTGTGATGTAAGGGAATGGGATTTTGGGTTTGATTTCATGTTTCTTGTATTTATCTTGTTTGAATGAGGGAGTTTTGTGAAGGGTGTAATGACGTTACTCACCCTTAGATAGGGAAGATGTGGCCAAGTTTGGGTGAAGGGGTTAGTTGGATTCCATGAATGTGTAGTCTCTTCTCATGGAGAGAAAAGAGAAAAATACAAGGTGTATGGGCCCTTGCAAGCCAATGAAGGTTATTTATCTTGATTTGGGGGAGATAAGGAAGAAAATGTATGGAAGAATGTATGTGAATTTTAGCCTTGGAAAGGCATGTTTATTGTTGTGTTTCATTTGGCAAATCTCCTACATGAAAGTCCACCTTCACCCTTATTTTGGAATAAAAATGAATCCTATTGTGTAAGCCTTGGATGGGTGTATCTTGTTGTCATTGTGTTGCATGAATAGTGTGAATGTCACCCATTGGTTACTGGTCCTCCAAGCTCGGGGGTGGTCTCCTTGAGACATAGGATGGGAGGTGAGCTCTCCATGGTTAGTTTCATGTTTTCTTTTGTAGATTTTGGAAGAACCTTGTGTTGGAGCCATTTTGGAATTGGAGCTTGGATGGTGTTCTTGTTGCCTTGATATTGGAGACTTCTCCATTGTAGTATCTTTTCTTGTATTGTGCCTTCATGTTGAAGGTGAAGTGTGTAATGAAATATATTAAATTTTGTAGTCTTCAATGTTGTAAATGAAGATGTAACCATTTGTGGAAAAGAAAAAATTCATGTGCTCAAGTTTGGATGAATTGCAAGTCATTTCTTGTTTTTTTTTTAAATTTTGGTCTTGCAAAATTTCAACTTTAATATGTTCTTCCTCCTCACTTGAAATCTAGATTTCTACCACAATATGATCAAACACTTTACCTTGAATTCAATATTACAATTTCAAATCTTTGAGGAAAACTTGTTAACAATGATTTATTAATCAAATTAGGATGCTAATTAATAAATACCTACTACCAATATTCTATAAATAATTCTCTTAGTGTAATGCACCAATAGAAGATATATTGCATACATTCAACTTCAACAAAGACAAAACAAAGGAAATGCAATGTTAGAGGAGATGGCAAAAATATCACTTTCTAGATTTTTTAGAGCCAAAATGCTCTCTGGAAAATGTATGAGCAAAGGATTTAATTCCCTTTACAACAGAGAATATTCCCCCCCCCCCCCAATATTCCCTCTCTNGGAATATTCCCCCCCCCCCCCAATATTCCCTCTCTAACTATGTGATTAGATTTCTAATCCCTCTTAATTAAACTTGTTTGTGCTAATCCAAATGTTTAAACATATGGGAAGGGGTATATTTGTTTTCACCCAACTCATGGGCCCCACACTATATTTTCCCTTACCTTCTTAACTCCTAGCATTTAGTAGGATGTGACTTGGTTGTTTGATTTAAATAAAATAGCAAAACGGGAAATCATTGTTTTAAACTTACCCCTACTTAATTTCCTTCCTCCCTGCCATTTGTACGATGTTCTCAGCCTTGGGCTTCCACCTATTTTGAAATTCATGCCCTCTTTGCACTTTACCTTTGGTTAATTTGTTTGGTGGACCCCCCAAACTTTAAGTCTTCAAAAATCTTCATTTCCTTGGCAAATTCAAAATTCTCACAAGTTGCAGCCTTGACTTGTCACATCACTCCACCCACTTGGCACGTGGGCCAAGGGAAAGGAGAGGGTGATGGGATAGGGGTAGGATGGATTAGTAGGTAAAGTAGGTTAGGAGGTTAGTAGGTTAGGAATCAGATTAGATTTTGATTATTATATTTTAATTAGTAATTTTTTTAGTATAGCTAGTTTGTTATTAAATTTTAATTATGATAAGTGGTAAATGTTTTCATGTATGTTTTTTTTAGAAGGTAGAATTTAATTGGTCTTTATATTAGTGGTTATTTTAATATATATGATTAAGTGGTTTCAAGAATAGTTAAGAAAGGTTATATATATTATTTCTTGTAATTAAATTTTTATTATTATTATTTAAATTATTTGTGATTAAATGTAGTTAGGATCTTCTTCCAAATAAAAGAGGTGAAGTTAATTATTATTATCATCAATTAATTTGCAAAATTATGATAGTTCGTTAGGGAAATTGTAATGCAATCTTTAGTACTATATTGGGACAAACTTATTGTGTTTGTGGGAACTTAATTCATGATGTTAGGAGAACTAATGTGTGTAAAATAATTATATCAAGATTTGTTTTAGATGAAATGTAGATAGGGTTAATTAAATAGATTTAAAATTCTTTAGGATTGATTTTGACCTAGGATCATGTCTAAAGGTTACTTTTAATGTCGTAAGTAGTTTAATGTTGAAAGTGTAATTTGTACTAGATTTAAATGGATAAAGTTGTAATCAAGGTTAAGAATTAAAGTAATTACTAGGTCAACCTAATTAAACATCTGTTCTTAACAATTATTTACCATCATGATACCACACATTGTTAAACATAAAACTATAGTTAATTCAACCTGACCCAAGTGTTCCTGTAACACCCAGAACTTAAGATCTCTAACCTGTGTAACAAGTTGATACACTGACTCTGCATCCGTATGTGATGTGACACTAATTCAATCTATGAATATACCTTGCATCTCGAAGACTAACTTCACTATGTCATCACCTTTCCACAACACATTCAATACTAGTTGTGTCACCATAGTTGTATGTACTTGTGTTTTAAAAAAAATTTGTTAGTGTGTTTTGCCCTAATTTTGGGCATGACAACTTGTATATGTCACTGATTTATGCATAAACTAGGGAAAATTATAGCATTCATCATGCTCTTCTTAGATAGGAAGAAATATGTCATTTTTTGTGGTTTATATATGCTTTTCCTTCAATATTTCAAGTTTTAATCACTAATATAATGACATATTAAAGTGTTGTGTTTTAGCTTGTAGGTCCAATAAATCCACACACATTTTTGGCACCCACCGTGGGCAGATCCCCAAATTTTATATCATTTTTGAGCTGATTTACCTCTTCTTTTCTTCTGTGTTCCTATGTGCAGAGTCACATTTAGTGACAAAGGCTCACATCCTGGGAGAAGGATTGCATTTGGTATTTCCTATGTCACATTCTGAAGATCTTGAATCGCATCTAGTAAAGGCGCATTTCTGGTAAATCATGAATTTCCTTTAGTTGCAAAGGCTCGCATCTGGGATCCTTAATCGCATCCTATATTTCTTCATCGCATTTGGGAAAGGCACTCACATTTGGTTATCTTTATTGCATGTTTGAAATTTTGATGACTAGTCCGCTAATCTTAAATGTTTTTGGATGTCAAACAACCTAATGAGTTATTGCAGGATGCTGTCAGAGACTTCTTTAATCAAGAAGATGGAGAAAAACTACTAACTAGTGGTTTTTTAGGTTGCCTAATGCAATCAACCTAACTCCATTGCAAATTTTTAGGAACTTAACACATTTTCTATCATTTGCTAATTTGACTAGAGGATTATGTTCTTTTCCTCCATGGAAAATTAGAAACTCAAAAAACAAGTTAGAATTTGAATAGAATTTGGGGTAAATGAACGTTTAAATTTTCTCAAAAGTGTTTTGTCAAAGTTCTTTAAAATAGGCACTTAAATATCAGATTTAAACACAATTCTTGGTCTAACTAGAGGATTATGCTCTTTTTGCAAGCTAGAAAACTAGAAACTCGCTATGGGGGATTAAGTCTTGAGTTCTAAAATCTGAGGGAATAAACTTGCATGATGTTTTTTATAGGAGAAAACGGAATGGAGGGGAGAGTATTCTCTTCTTCTTTATGAAGAATCAGAAATCTATAATCCTAAATCACAAATCCTCTTTCTTGCTTTCAAAAAATTAGAGGGCCTATCGGTTGAGAAAAAAATCTCCCAGGAATGACCTAAGTGAGGACAGGTGAATGGCAGCCCTTCCATCTCACTATAAACAAAATTATTCCCTGAAGGCCAAAGCCTCGGAGCAAGTAGTTGGTTTTTTCCTTGGAATTTTGACATCATTCCTTGGACATGCTTAGATGTGTGTGGAGCGGAGCTGCTATAATATTGCTTGTGAGACTACACACATTTGAGTACTCATAGGGCTATACGCCTTAATTTTGCCTTGTGTAATTTTATGGGGGATGATTGCAAACGGATGCCCACAAATAATCAACACTTTGTAGTAAAATAACCTAGTTTATCTTTGAAAGGTGATAATCTTTGTGCAAGGAAAATAGTAATTTCCCCAAGATACTCATCATTTCGTGCCCTCACTTGCATTTGGAGTCAGATAATACAACATCATGATTGGATCCATTGCGTACTTGGTGATGACCATATTCTGATTAGCATGTGAGTGTGTACTTGATTCTATGAGAAAAGATTTTCATTCTATGCCTAGAATCTAGGGAATAGGGATGTGTTTGGTCACCTAATAAACTTTCTTGATGTGTCTAAAATGCAACTAAAAAGATAAATTCCTCAAAAAAACAACATTTTGACACTCACTGACATTCATGTTGTTCAAAGACACTCTGGAAATTCTCAAACAGACTCTGGTGTCAAACAAATTTTCATGTACTTCGAGGAAAAGTGACAAAAACTTACAAAACTCATTAGAGGCTCACATCTTGTTATTCCAAGATCATATTTGGTTGCACAAGTTTGCATTTAGGGAAAAAGCTCACATTTAGTCATTTCTGGCTCACATATGGTAAAGTGGCTCGCATTAGGGAAGCATCAACTCACATTTAGTAAGCATCGGCTCATTCTGCAAATCAAAGCTCACATCTAGTGAGTCACATTTAGGACAGTGGGTACTTGCACATGTGTCACACTCATAAGCTCTATAGTTTTGGATACCTTTTTTTATCTTCAGTCTGGTCATGTTTCTCTTGTTGGTCCACCTATTGCTATTTTCCAACTTATTTGGAAGTCTACC
This sequence comes from Thuja plicata, assembly GCA_018584345.1. Classification (NCBI taxonomy): domain Eukaryota; kingdom Viridiplantae; phylum Streptophyta; class Pinopsida; order Cupressales; family Cupressaceae; genus Thuja; species Thuja plicata. The sequence goes on along the minus strand of MU227982.1, from coordinate 881,421 downwards.
TTGCATTTCCTTTTGGATTCTCATAATTAGTCCCAAAACATGCGGTCTTTTCACTTAAAAAATCCTCTTGATTCCCAACTCGCTATTAGGGCATTCTAATCCTCTGACACTGGAGTCAGTCACTCTAAAAAAACACACATACCTTTTCACAACTTGGACACACCTATTTGGACAATTTGGAAATCCTCTTGACATAATTGGAATACTTTTGACAAAGTTGAGACCTAGCTTTAATGGTTAACACAAGACATAAATAATACTTTGCTGATGATTCAGAGAGACCTCCATGATTACTCAAGTTTTAGCAAGTTGAGACATCTCAAAATCCCCTATTTGATCAAGACTCACCCAAAATGGATGCACCTCATCATGAATGGAGTGTAGCTTTTGATGAATATAGCCAAGACCATGACGATAAAGAAAGTCAAGAAGAGAGAAATCATGGTTGTCCTTTGTTTGGTTTCGATAGCAATGAAGATGTATCAGAAGAAGAGTATACCAAACTCAAACAAAGTAAGATGTTTCAAAGAACCTTCAAAAAGATCATTGGAGAAGACAAAGAGAAATAATTCCTACACCTAGCTTCTCTTGGAGTTAAACTCCCTAAAGACTATGATGTTGAGAGATTGAAGGAACAAGAAGTATGAGCACCTATTTCAATACTCTCAAAGGAATTATACCAAATTCAAATGGAACTTGCGACACTTAAGAAATAAAATACTAAACCAACAAAAAAATACTCTTTGGAGCACAACATTTAATGATGGATCTTTAAAACAAAAAACAACAAACGGGTGAATCCTTCACACACTTTTTACAATGGTGGAGGAGAATATTTGTGAGGTACTCAAGAGAAATACCTGAATCTGAAAAGATAGAAATCTTTATCAATAAATTAGTACCCAAAATGAACTATGCTCTACAAATGCAAGATTCTCCTAGTTTATATGGAAAGATCAAGAATGCTATTCATGCCAAAGACATTATGGTGAATAAAGGAGAGATCACACTCCAAAGTGACAATAAATCTAAAAAATATAACAACAAACCTAAGTGGTGCACTAAGAACAATAATGTTGTTAGTGATGGAGTGGTGGAAGCATTGAATACAAATGCTAAACCAGTTGTGTTTAATCTCACAAATAGCCTATAAGCAAGAAAATAAGATAATGTAACAACCACAATACCAAGAGAAAATAATGATACCAACAAGAGTAAACCATGGATGTCTAGACCTCAAAGAACATTTACTCCATTGGGAGAGCCTCTTGAGACAATTTTAAATACTCTCTTGGATAAAAAAGTCCTCACAATACCAGAGTCAAAACCATGGGAACCGAAAGTAAAACCAAGGTGGTGGAATGATAATTTCTATTGACTTCCATAGTAATAAAGGACACAAGACTAATGACTATGTTAAGCTCAAACACATTATACAAGACCTCATTGAGGGAGGAAAGATCAAAGTGGAAGGACATACCTCTAATGAAGATCACACGACATATAACAAACCATTTCCTAACTATGAAAAAGGAGAAGCTTCCAAAGGAAAGGGAGTCAATTAAACCTACTTTCATAATGATAATGTGATCAATATGTTGGACATAAAAAGTGAATCAATCAATGTGATCACTATCAAAAGTGCCAAAGACAAATTGACACATTTGAATGTGGTAACTCGAAGCCAAGCACAAATCCCAATTAAAGGGGTTAAATCCTCATCTAAACAAGCGACATCCTCTAAAGCACCTGTGCTTACAATTCCTAAACTAGAAATGACAAGACAAACCATTTATATACCATTTGCTAACTATAACTTGGTATACTAATTGCAAAGGACCTCAACTCAAATATCTATATTTGAGTTATTAAAGATCTCTTCACATTGAAGTCTTGATCCATAAATCCCGTGTAAAAAATTTATTGATAGATAGAGGCATAGGGTTGAATATATGTACTCTCAATCTGATCAAGAAATTGGATCTTTCAGAAATAAATAATTTATTCAAGAAGTAAGATAACCATCAAGGCTTATGATGAAGAAGAAATATCATCCAAAGGGCTCATTGTTTTACCAATCAAAATAGGACCAATTCAACACAATGTGATTTGTCAAGTTCTTGTTCTACCATTGGCCTATAACATATTATTAGGAAGACCTTGGATACATGAAATGCAAGAAGTGCCATCTACTTACCATCAATGCATCAAATTCCAACACAATGGGGTGGAAGTGACAATTCATGCAGATTCAAGTTACTCTTGCAACAATGTTAAAGAAGAAAATATGGTTCATCACAATAAGGAATTCCCAAAATAATTCCCACCTGAAACCTCTAAAGATATGGTGATGAGAAACTTTGGAAAGACACTAAAACTTGAAGAAACTAGCATGGGGGAGTACAAAATAGACATGACGCCATCATTGGCTAACATTCCTATGTCTCCAATATCTTATGGGAAACCCTCTCTATCTTTCACACCTACTGCATCAAAGGAAAAAGAAATTCACAAACCAACTGGTAGGTTAGAGCCTCTACTTCTCAAGAGGATGAAAAAGAAGATAAAGCAACCTTGGCTTGGCTTTATAAAGAGGAACATAGAGAAAATGAAGTAAAACATGTTGGGATTTCTTCCTAAAAGTAAGGAAAAGGTTATGACCTTAAAAAAATGGGATACAAAGGGAAGGTACCTTTAGGAGATAAAGGAAAAGGACTCATTGAGCCTATACACATGGAATTTGGAGATACCAAAGACAAAACAAGGTTAGGTTTCAATAATAATTCAGAACACCCTACCTCAAAAGTGTTGATATTTTGGTGACTGATCATGTAGTAAATGTTGATATTGTGGCCCCATGTTTGGTAGCTATCGGAGGTGAGGGGTGGTAGCCCCGAACCAGAGGTCGGCCCGAAGGGCCAAAATTTTTTGGTGCTTTTTCGGGAAAGAGATTTGCTTTTTCAGGAAAAAGAAGACCGACATTGTAAAACCCTAAAATGGTTGGTTTTAGAGGTTGCCCTAAAATGCATGTTATAAGCATTTGAGATGTATAATGCATTGGATTGTGGTGTATTTTTTTTCTGGATAATAAGAAAGGTTGGATGGCTGTGTAGGTGGACGTAGCCCAGGTTTTGGGTGGACCACGTTAAATCTGTGTGTTATCTGCGTTTAGTTTCTTTCTTCTATTGTTTCTACATATAACTGTTTATTCTTATATTGTTCCGGTTCTGTCAAACCCTAACAATTGGTATTAGAGTGAGGTTTGTTGCTGTAGATTGACAGGACTTTCAGATTTGAGTGGGAGCAATGGAGGATTTGAAATTCAAGATTGAAAAATTCAATGGCCAGAATTTTCAGTTGTGGAAAATGCAGATGGAAGATTATTTGTATCAAAAGGACCTATGGAAGCCATTAGAAGGAAAAACCAAGAAACAAGGAACTATGTCAGCAGAGGACTGGGAGGTTTTGGATAGGAAGGCACTGGGATCTATTCGATTGTGCCTTGCACTGTCTGTAACATTCAACATATCAAAGGCAACAATGACCGTAGAGCTGATGGAGACATTTGCTAAGTTATACGAGAAACCCTCAGCTTCGAATAAGGTATTTCTTATGAAGCGTTTGTTTAATATGAAAATGGGTGAGGGAGGATCTGTATCGAATCATTTAAATGAATTTAATACCATCACCAGTC